>FIZV01047703.1:0-12867 GCA_900050545.1 Trionymus perrisii | reverse complement strand
TTAAGTGACTTATGTATCCAATGTTGCCAATCTAAATTCTCCGTACAAAAATGTGTTAAGGGGTACCCGAGGATATAAATGAACACCATGTAGTTAACTAGGTAGTAGGTAGAGGTACTAGGTACATAGATAATACGCGTTGTATCAAGTACATAGGTAGGTACACCTAATACCTATACGAAAATGCGCCCTACTACGGCACACGGAACGAAGGACAGGACCCCCAACAAAAACTGGTATATTGTGAATGTAGTATCGACATACTGTATGTAGGTAAGTAGGTAAGTAGATAAGTAATAGAATTATTAATTTATTACAGATCATTTATGCCGGGAATATGGATACTTGATCACTCATCTAATCTATCTAGCTAGCACCTCGCTCATTTTAAAAATACGCGATAAAATAATTATATGGTACAACGGTACGGGGTACGGTACACGCCGAAGCCGGCTCTGCTCTATAGTGTTCTCTCATTTTTTGTACGCTATCAAGTTGACGTACTTACTTACTTACTACTTATCTAAATGGTAGTAACTACATAATTATAATGCTGTTATCGAAGTCGAGATTTTTTTTATTTGATTATTTTTTCACTCTCTCGCTGTCGCCAGTTCGCCACACTCACACGTCAAACGTCACACTTGACACTACACGTACCATGGATGGATGAAGGGTGCGTATGTGGTAGGTAACACGCGCCATCGAAGTAAGCTAAGCTATACCTATACGTATTTTTGTGATAGGCCTACTGCACGCAGTAGCTACAGCTACGCTATTATTTTGTATGTATGTATGCACGAAGTACGAGTAACGATAAGTACCTATCTATTCTGCCTACGTCATCTTTCTTACGTTAGTCTTACCCATGTACATGATACATTTATGTAGGTATTGTATGTGTATAGGCAGTTAGGCACATACACGATTACCTACTTATAGGTAGAATCTTAGATAGGTACCTACTTATATTTGCACGTTCGAATACTTCGGAGACCTGCGACCTATGGACGAATGTTGGCAGCTACAATATTATCGCGATATTTTTAAATTATCGCACAACTTTAAAAGTTACTGCTACGCTGTTACTATACACGACATAGCGGGGCGCGAGGAGTGCGAGTGCCACGCGTCGTCAATGCAACTAACACTAAGCACGTACGTACACTTGCGACTGCGACTGCGAGTATAGGTAATCTTTACATACGTATATGTAGAGGTAGACTTAACTAGTACCTACTACCTAACTGTAACTACCTACCTATTTACCAGTATATTGAAGACTGAAGTACCTATACCTATAGAGAGGTAGCTACATTAGTTGTAGATGTTGTAACTAGCTAAAGAATCCAATTTACCATGTACCGCACCTATTCGTGGTAGAGACTCAAACTTGTACGTATGGGTATGGTACGGATACCTAGACGTATTGTAGGTAGCCGTGTCGTGATTTATGTTCGTGGCTCGAAACAAGCTTAGCTTCACCGTTCACGCGCCCAGCCGCCTCCGTACCGTCAGGTCCTCAGGTCATATACTCTGCGATACGCTGCTCTGAAATGTAAGTAGGTATTCGCACTCGATGCTCAAACCTTGAGGATTAACGGGTTGCGTACCACTTATGGTAATGCTGTCCCAACCCAACAACCAACAATGCAATCGGATTCCAAGTAGATACGCGCATTTTGCGACTAATCTTATGGGGATGCGTTAGTTAGATATACTCGTATCTACCCACACTGTAAAAAAATTTCAAGTACCTAGTTCCGTATCTAATCTGAATATCCCCAAGTAGTGACTGCATCGAGATTGGCCTACCTTCCTACCTACCTACCATTGCTGGCGCGCTTATGCGATACTGCTACTTATGGCGTAGGCGCGCCTGCCGCCTATAGTAGATACTTAAGAGACAAATCCGAAAAGATCATTTTGTAAGTTTTTCTTAAAATAAGCACCTAGAACGTTAACGAGTAGGGTGCGGTTTACGTTTAGTTAGGTAACTAATTCTAATTAAGTAAGTTGGCTGTATAGGTAAATAGGTGTATTAGTATAATAATATCTACGCAAACGCTATCAAAAAAAAAAAGGAAAAAAATGAAAAAAGCTCAATTTACTTTGTTAGTGATGCCTTTCAGCGTGTCCGGATCTCGGGTAACGTAGTTCATATCTCAGCCGTCGCCTCACCGTCACCGTCGTCGTTGCGACAAGCGTTACCTATACTTTTACGCGCGATTGGTTGTATTCGCGATTCATCCGAATCTTTTTTCTAGCCGAATGAAAAACATAATATCCGCAGGTATATGTAGGTACTATCTTACAGACCAACTATTGGTTTCTTTTACGAACTGATACCTACAATGTACGTACAAACCAATCAAAACCTGATACGATACGATACGATACGATGCGATACGATGAGTACCAAATCATAGTCAAGTCACTTTTAGAATATTTTCACAGATTGCCAAATATACGTAGGTAAGCGACGTTTATATGTATAAACGAAGTGATACCAGTAGGTACCTAATAAGTAGGTACTACGCTCGTTGCAAATATAGGTAGTAACTAAATGTATGTATAAGTATCGTAATCGCGTACCTACACTACATCTACATTTGATCTTTGGTAAGCAGGGGTTTGTTGACTCGCACTACACAGTAACTTACCGTATACGTATCGTGACGGAACGACGCGCAAAAAAAAACCACAAAAACACAAAAACAAAACAAATAAAATAATGTAAACTAGCGATTTTGCACGTAACGTAGGTAGGTACACGTACACGCGAAAACAATGTCGCGTCCAACTTTTAAACGTATCACGAGGTAACTGATGATTAACGAATACCTAGGCGCATCTGTATCTACACAGTACATCTACATACCCTTACGTACCTACGTACTTCAGTCAACCGTCCAACTATAACTGACGAATCGTGTAACTAACCGATCGACTATTTAAGCTACAAATAAATAAATACCCAGGCACATAATAATACCCACAGCGTTTACGAACGTCAGTAAGTAGATACGAGCACCTATCCACCTACCTACCTAGTACCTACCTACCCACCCGATTTGTATACGCATTTCGAAGCGCCTACCAAAGGATACTGTACTGTTGTTTTAGATTTAATTGTTGTGTTTTTTTATTTGCGCGTCGACAAAGACATTACCAGACCGTAATATGTAGGAACAATACGATACGATGCGATACGATCAGATTCAAATTTCAATACAGGGTACTCGATACAATACGGAGTAATTATAGCGTAATTACATTTTTGAAAGTTACATATAGGCACAGGCAGATACGATTACGACTACGAATGACGTATACTATATGTACTTGACAAGCACCTATAGCTATATGGTAAGTATTGCGTATATTCGACCACTTACTGGTTTCGGCTGCGTCTACGCGTCTGCGTCTGCGTCTGCGTCTGCGGCTATGGCTGTGGCTGTGGCTGTGACTGTGGCGGGTTCGGTTGCTATTATTATTATTTATTGTCTCTAAATACAAAGTTCTAGCGAGTAGACGGTAGTTTTTGTATCGATAGTAGTTAAGGTCTGTAATGTCAATCGTCGCCATTTATTAGCTACACAAACACATCCTATCATTATCGACATCACTGCGCTTATAATGAGACGATGATATCGTTAAATTTCACATTATTAACGCTTCGTAATACTAATTACTCGCATACAAAACTAGCTCGCTCGCTCACACACACACCCACACACAAACACACACGTAACGACATACTTGCGCTAGACGACCACCTAACCTAAAACCATAAAACCTATCTACCTTCAATCGCAGACGATGCGTACAACGGTACATTATGGTTACCTACTATTTACGCATGCGTCGCGTTGCGTTGCGTCGCGTCGAGTTGAACGTCGCACCCCCGTTTCACCGCTATCAACCACCGCTCGGGCATCCACAATCGCCAACAACAATACGTAAAAATTGGCTGTGGCGTTTGTTACACGAGTAGGTACTAGGTAGGTAGGTAGGTAGGTAGGTATAGGTGGGCACAATTCATTCACTATCAACTTAAATTACGATTACGAACTTTGCGCTGTATCAAAATCGAACCGATCTTACCCATACCTACCTACTTTTCGTTATACTTATCATACTCGCAGCTAGATACTTAGTTAGATACGCGGGTACGCTATTCAATACGCACTTATGTACGTAGACGTACCCGCCTAAGTGCCTACATAGACAGTCATAAACGTAGATCTAGACCTTAGCTGCATTCATTTACATATGTACTTATACATACGTACATATAGAACTGAACGAGTACCTACATAGGCAAGTAGGTAGGCATCTACGTATGTATGTAGTGTAAGCCTACATAGTACGTAGACGTAAGTATGCAGTTTCACTGCTAGAGCTCGAAACGATGCCGTTACCAAAAAGGTGTTGCCTACAACAATATCGGTATCGTTTTAATGGAATAAGTAGCTGCGGTTTGATGAACAATTACCAATCAAGTACCTGTACCGTACCTACGTAGGTCTAGGTGCCTAGTTGACACGGCGCAGAGACGGTAATGAACATTATTCGTAGATGCACGTAGGGCTTTACAAGTACCCGGGTACTCGGAATCGGATTTCTTATCACTTCGGAACCGGGCAAGTACCCGAATCCGGACCGGTCCTTATCTTATTAATAAAAAATCGCGACAAATTGTCGAATAGCGTAACTGTAACTGAAACATTTCGAAGCCAAAATGTGAATAAAACATGAATATTTTAGTCTGATAATCAATGAGATTACGGTAAATTCTTTGGAACCGGGTCGGAACCGGGTACCCGATTCCAGTAAAAAGTAAAAACCGAATCCGATACCGCGGTTCCTAGATTAGGACCGGGTACGTGAACAACCCTTAGATGCACGTCACTCCGGTTCATCAACCAGTCAACCACTTCCCGATCTTCGGCTCAGGCTCAGTGTCTTCTCTAGCCTGTAATACGTATGTAAGTAGGTACTTTGAGCACACTACTTCCTAGTTTTGTATCTTGTATCGTACCTGCTACGTTATTCGTGACCTCTCTTCCCTCTACCCTATCCTACCCTATCCGTGTGATTCTGAACAGATTAGTACAACTTGACGATTACTAATCGTCTCGGTAATCGGTAACGTAACGTAATGTAACGTAAGGGAAGGTAAGATAAGGTGACATCTTAAAGAAACCAGATGAAAAACTAAGTACCTAGATACAGCGTTAATTCAGTAAGTTTTTACCTAGGCATCAGTAAGTAACAGGCAACGTGTTTTGTAAAACTATTCCGATATACTCATTAGGTAGTCCCTACATTTATAACCAGCATTTTATAACAGGATCGTTTCGAACTTTGCTGTGTACCTAGCTACCTACTACCAACTGCCTACTACTACGTAGTACGTACGTAGTATGGAGCCGGAGGTATCTCAAGGTAAATTTGATTTGTACGACAAGTGTGTAGTCGACTACGGACCGTGTAATTTATTTCGGCTCGGCGGAAGCCGTTGTCATGTAACAAATGTATTTACCTTTTGTCATTTGTTATAATAATTATTATTTTTTTTTAAGATAGATAATTATGTATTTCACTGGTCTATAGGTAGTGATGAAAAACACTATAGGTACACCCGCACATACTCGTAGACTTACCTACCTCCTATACCGTAATAGTATGCGTCATCTACCTTACACTACGAGTACTTGACAAATTGAACGTGTTTGCTCTCGTCCCACCCATCGTTCGGTGGTTGCGTTGCGTCGCGCCTCGCCGCGTCCCTATACACCTAAAGATAGAGGTGGGCAGTGGGTACTGGGTACCATAGATACTTAAAGTCGACATACTCGTATTGTTTTTGTACTTGCTTTACTTACGCACGTGGACGAGTACCTACTACCTACTACCTACAGTATCTAATCTACTATCTAGTAGCTACTGCTATAGCTACCTTACGTTAGCTACGTGTCGTGTACGTACGTAGACGTACATTTTTATGACTCAACTGATGAACAATTTCAATTTGCTGAACGCTCGGATTATACTCACTACGAGTACATACTCGTACTATTAATGCACATAGACTTATCGCATTCGTATACAACATATAAATCATGGAGTATCTACATCTTCATCTGCTGTAACCGAGCGGCCACGACGACCAGCCATTTTTCTCAATTGTACGCTCGCAAATCGCGCATTCACCTAGCTGCAGTGTTGGCACGAGTATACTAGTGCAGGTGCTGCGCAATTGCGCATCGACAGCCTCCGTTAACGGACGCGCGACTGTGTTTCCATTTTATTACCTTCGCTTCGCAGCTAAGTAGGTACTCAATTTGAAGGTGCTCGGGTAGGTAATATACTTAACGCGAACCGAGCGCACTGCGCACGCATGGCTGAGCCAGGCAAAATGCGTACAATCCAACTCGACCGCAGATTACTTACACACGAAGGTAGCGAGACGCGAAAACGCAATCAACCTTCTTACTCGTATACTACGCCATCTTGGGCGGAATAGTGAATTGCGACTGAAACTAAATTAAAACAATTCCATTATCGTTTGCACCAACGCCCAAACAATATGTGCCTCAGTTAGACTCGGTCGCAATTACTCGTAGCGTAAAGAAACGAGCAAAACATGAATAAAATAATAACAATTTATTGCAGCACGTCGTCGAGCTACAAAATAACAAAAACGATTCGAGTACATAATTATAGATGCATGGACGAACTAGCCTACCAAAATAGGCGGATGCGCGTCAAGTACCAAAGATCAAGCCGCCAAATAGGCGAATACAAAATTATCAAATTGCAGCGTTAGTAGGTAGGAGAGTAGAGGTACATAGTATATTACGTACAACATAGCAAAGTACATCTACGTATACGCAGATACGATGCACACGTACACGTACTTTACCGGTTACCTACTCGAGAATACTGTTAATGTCGAGTTTGCGAATTTTCGATCGAGTATTACGAAAAAACTGTTGAAAAAAAAAAACCGATAAAATGCATCTTCCATACAACGATCGGTATTATCAAGGGAGAAACTTTATTCGGCCTTAGCGACGCGACGCTATTAAAATGAGTTTTCCCGAAATTCGCTCGAACATGCGAATTCGGGAAATTTTTTCGGTTTATCATAGCCTAGCTGCATCCCCTCCCCTGGGATAAATTTTCAGCCAAACTGTTGGCAAGGTTGAAGAATGCACAGAGAAAACATTTTTTTTTTTTTCGTCGTTTTCCGCTACTTATAGACAGTTCGTGCATGTTAGGTAAGGTACGTGTACGATACCTACGTTAAAAAAGTAATGAAATGATATACCTAAGTGTACAAGCTCATTTACGTTTAATTAATCCATTAAGTAAGTAGGTAGGCAGGTACTAGGTAGGTAGGTAGGTAGGTAGGTAGGTAGTGAAACAAAAGATATTCTTGTCTTTATAGCTTCGTGACGCGGAACAGTCAATTAGGTACCTACACCTACGTACAGTCGTACCAAAAAGATATCGAAGATCGTACGTAGTTTCAGCATACGGTACATTGGCATAATATGTAGGTACGGTATCATTCGTACGCGTAAATCGATACGGTTCGGTACGAGAAGAAATTCTCAATTGGCTAGCCCGAGCCGTTAGGAAGTATATATAAAGGAAAAATTTTCGTTTGGCGTAAAGTAGTCGGATTGGATTGTATTTTGCGAGGACACGCAAGTCATTTTAGCATCGCTGAGTGTACTGACGGCCACATTGCAGTTGGTATGAGTCGTCTTGTTTATATTCGGAACGGAACTAGAAATGGGGTGGTACTCGTATTTGGTCGGCGAAGGTCTGCGAGGAATCGTTTGCGAGCCGCGAAACAACAACGCATTTTGTACACCTGCAAAATCGTAATCATACGTAGGTACATTGCTAGCTAATGACACAAATAGGTACCTACGTTTGTACTACGTGTACTTTCTACTCGTCGCGTCGCGTCGCTTCGCGTCGCGTCGCACTGGCACTGCACACGTGCACAGCCTAGATGCACGCATGGACATATATGAGTACACGTATCGCATATCCAGATAGATGGATAGACAGGTAGGTAGGTAGGTAGGTACGCACGCGTACGTGGTAAAGGACTAAAGGTATATATGTGTATTATACTAACAAGAGTCGGCGCGGTTGTCGGGTGCGTTGGCATTTTCAAAATCCACGTCACAAGATACTGCAGGCCAATCGGAACGGCTAATTAGTTCGTGTTCGACGTTGGCGTAAAGTTTTCTCCACTTGGAGTTGGCGTGTAATCTGTAGCGAAGGTACGGAAACGATAAAAATTGCTCGCCAAGTCGAGTACGCGAACGAGTTGGAGTTGCAAACACATGCGGTGTGTACGAGTAGTGTACACGACCAGGTACGTACCTTTGCTTCAACACGGTCGATAGCAGGTAGTCGCAGACGACGATTTCCACCACCAAAGACAATACCAAATTAATCAGTCCGAGTACGACGACTACGATACGAAAATTGACCTCCGGCGGTAACGCGAGTTCGAAGAATTCTTGAATTTTTTCGGCCGGCGTTAATATAATGTACAACGTGCTGGACGTGATCGAAATCAGACAAACGATCAGTATATAATTGGAGCAAATGTATCCGACGTAAGGAGGGCCTTTGTGGAAGGCTATAGTCAGTATTACGTATTGCAACGCCGAAATACTAAACACGGCGTAATTCTCGTACGACGACTCGGACGATTTGTCGTCGATGGCAGCGGCGGCGGCGGCGGTGGCGGTGTCCACGTTGGCGTTGGTCGAATTGAACGGCTTGAACCAGATGTACTGTTGCACAGTCAGGAAGCTGATCAGTTGCACCGTGATGATAATGGAAGTTTGCAGCAGCAAACTGGTCATCGCGGCCAATGATATCAACGACGATGGCGGAGGTTTCGACGCCAGTCTACCTGCGAGGAAAAGCAAAACAAAAAATGCATTATACGCGCACGAATACGCGTGCGTCTGCTGTCTGTGCATAGCTGTATGTTACCTTCGTACGGCGGCGTATGCCCTAGCGAGAATGCGCAGCAGGCTATTATAAAAAGATCGATGTACAGAAACTCCACGTCCGTCAGGTTATTATCGATCGAATACAAAATCATCAGCGAAACGAATTGCGTTAACGAATACAACGCCATAAATTTGAACAAGGCGAACGAAGTGACCAACGCCGCTCTTCCTTCTTTAATTATGTCCAAAATACAACGGATATCTTGTACTTTGGACGTGAACGGACTAGCGGCCGAAGACTCGTTGTTACTCAACGAGATGCCGGTATGCGCTGCTTTGAGAGCGCCACAGTCGTTGGCACCATCTCCGCACATCGCTAACGTCGTTCCAAACAAACAAACAAACAAGCAAACATGATGAACGGCGAGTACCTATCCAATCTATCCGTGGTAATGTACTGCGCGCGATAGTTCTAACCAAACGCGTATCGCGCTCGAATCACTCACTTACCCACAACGTAACCTAAATCTTGCATTTCTCGCACCAGATTCTGCTTTTGGTCCGGATTCATGCGTGAAAATATGTTCGCCTTGATACCTATGTACGGTATGAGTTCGGGAAAATGTTGCTTTAAAAACATCCAATTGGCACCGGTCAACGCGAATACGTAATTTTTCGGAGGCGAGCTGCGATATAACGAACCAAAGTAGGTACTTGGTGGTAGGTAACGCGCGTACGAATGCCAGCGATTACATCCGAGCAGATGTGATCGACGATCGTCTAGCAAATTTCATTGGTAGCTAAATTAACACGTACCAAAGCACATTAGCGGCACAATCGAAAGGTATTACGGTGGCATCTTTGGAGGTATTCGTCGTCGGGGACAATTCGCTAAGGTGTGTTTCATTGGTACTACCGACATCCGAATTGCGTTTATTGTTGAACTGTGTCGTAGAAAAAAGTAGAACGCATTATTAATAATACTAATAGTACTAATAATAATAATAACGCGAATTGTACGCGTAATCTTGACCATTCTAATCTCAGCATTTGTGATGGTAATACGTACTACGTAGGTACCTGAGCGCAAGTTCGGTACCTACATTATGTATAGGGCCAGAGAAACGGGTACAGGTAGAGCAGCGCTCGCACATTTTCGCACCCATCCACACACCCACCCCCCTACCTACCTACCTACGTCAACGAAGCAACCCAAGTTGAATGCTACCTAAGGTTTCGCATCTGTTTATGTACGTAGAAACTTACCGCAGGCGAACTAATTGACGAAGTTATCGGCGATACATCCGCGTAAGTGTAGTATATATGCGGAACGGGTGCCTCGACGCATTGGATAGCGATAACATCCTGTTCGGGCAATATTATGCCGCAGTCTCTGGCCACGCTAACCGCCGTTAAAAGGTTGTCTCCTGTTCGCAAATACAGTTACCATTATTAACTAACCCATCGAGAAACGAAATGAAATGAAAATAAATGAAGAAGCGAAATTACGCATTAAGCTACCATCGGTATTAAATAACCGTACGATAGGATGAATACGTAACGCTACCTACTAAAGAGTGAAACGATACGATTATTTGTTATCGGGTACCGTACCGTACCGTACCGTACCGTTCAAATACGTACTCGCGATAATTTGTACTCGTTATCCGATACGTGCAATATTTACGATTATATTCGTACCGTGGTATTCAGGAGTACAATAGGTGACGTAATAATAAGGGTGACTTATAAACGCTTACGGTACGGTACGGTATGGTACGGCATGGCACATCTAAATACATACGAGTACCTTAGTAGCTTTTTTGCGATACGAATACAAGTACCTATAAGTAATGGTAGCGTAAACATACGGTACGGTATAGTCTTACGTAAGCGTAGGAAGTACATCTACGTAATACGTAATAGGTACTAGTGGATATACTAAGTCTGTATTTTGTTTTTCAACCTGTAACGATAACCAAACGTAAATTGGCGTCTTTCAGTTTGGAAACGACCGGCGTTGTTTCCGGTTTCAATTTATTTTCCAACACAATCAAGCCGAGGAATACGAGCTCGTTTTCGACTTCTTCTCGAGCTAATCGTTGCATTTTCGTATAGTTTATGGACGACGATAAAGGCCGAAAGGCTGTCGCAATAACGCGATACCCTTTACGCGTGTAGTTTTTCAATACGACGTGAAAATCTTGCGGTACTAAAAAGAAAAAGCGCACGTAAATACGACGACGCGACGTTACTTTTCGTAGCTCTCCGGGAAACGTTAACATAACATTAACCTGTTTCCGGCTGGCATAGGTTGCAAATACTTTCGGGCGCTCCCTTGCAGTATATATTGTAGTTGGACGCACCCAAAACTCGTGTAATCACCGTCATTCGTTGCAAACTAGAGCTGAAAGTGAAATGGCGCACGATACCGATTTCTTTGCCCAACTGAAATGAAAAAACCGTACCCGTAACGCGACGATGGTAAATGGTACTAGGCAGGTAGGGTACGGTACAGAAGGTAGAGAAAGAGGCGAGAGTACATCAAACATAAGCGACAAGCGTTGCGTTACGAAACTTTCGAAATTATAAAAGACGAGTAGCTGGCACAAATCGACGACCATCTTTGCTCAATACTCGATACTCGAGCCTGTGCCTGCGCCCGGGCCCGCAGAATCCCTAAATTAGAAGGTACTCTCGCAGCGACCTCGGCGCTACCTACCTACCTACCTACCTACCTACCTACCTGCAACGAGGAATTGGACAATTCAACGTCGACGTTGGGCAATGGCGACGTCGATGGCGGTGCAGGTGGCTTTACGATTGTAGGTATGATAAGATCGTATTTCGTATCGTCGTTGTCTGCTGGTTCTTCCAACTGCCATCCCGTACTTTCGAAGATCTGAACGCGAGTTGACAAAAACAAAAAAATACGTACGTATGAAACGGTAAGCTGCATAAGTGTACTGCGTGACTACGTTAGTACGTTGCACACAACGCGAACCTTCAAATCCATAGGATCGCCGCATAACTTCTCCCTAATGATAGTTAACGTATGGCAAGTGACCATAGCGTACAAGAGTTCGCTGTTCGGCGGCAATGCGCTTATATCGCGAATAGGACTGGAGAAATGCGTGTTAGTAGTAGGTATTACACCCCACATGTTCAAACCTTCTTCCGTAAGCGTACCGGTCTGTAGAAAACAAAAAGAAAAGAATAGAAAAAAAAAGTCGGCCAACTCGAGACGAAAAGTCGAATGTGACTTGCAAACCCGACACCGACAAGACCGCGACGCGATGTTACAGCCGCCAAATTTCAAGTCGGTTTTTTTAACTCGCCAAGGCGAAGCGCGAAAATCGCCGCCGTAGGTCGTGTCGTCGTTGAGGAGTAGTTTTAGTACTCGTAGATATACGAGTAGATAAGCGGTAGGTAGCAACTTTTCTCCGAATTCGTTCGATTCACCTTGTCGAAGCAAATACAGTTGACCGAGCCGGAAACGTTGATGGAACGCGGACTGATACAGAATATACTTCTCTTTTTCAATCTTAGAAGAGCGTGAACCGCGCCGATTGTCATTGCAGCGGGTAGCGCAGGCGGCACAACCACCGTAATCAAGTCTAACGCTTCCATGGCGATTACGAAAGGAGGTAGGCCCCGTAAAGACTACGAAAAACGTTGCCATTACACGTCAAAAACTAATTATCAGACGCTTTCGTATAGCACGCAATCGCATACATATGTATTACGCGTACCTCTACCTATAGGTAGGTACTAGGTACAGGGTGTCTCAGATTATCGAGCATCCTAGGTTACCTATCTTTGATGAGTTGGTAACATTGTTCACATTTAATCAAATGCATACAATGTT
>FIZV01047699.1:0-11134 GCA_900050545.1 Trionymus perrisii | reverse complement strand
ATTTTTAAAAAAAATTTTTTTTTTTTTTTTTTTTTTTTTTTTTTTTTTTTTTTTTCGTTGGAAGGTATTAAAAGGTCAGAAGTGATTTTATCATTGATTTTTTAATCTAGGATTCACTTTAAAAAAAATGATCAGGGTTCTATTTTTTAAAGGGTTCACCTCCCTTCCCAAAAAACCTCCCTATCTCTGTACCTAAGACCCAATTGAAAAATTTTTCAAACAAAAGATGTAGATTGAGATCTTTGGAATAATTTTGGTTATTACAAAAATTTCGATTAGACACCTCCCTCCTCCCCCATTTCGCGAAATACCTATGAAAATCATCTAATCATCTTGGTGTTTTTCATACGTATTATGCTTAATTGGAGGGGGAGGGACGGGTTCAATCGAAATTTTTGTGAGGACCAAAATTATAGGATTCCAATGTTCATCTATTATTTGAAATTGAAAAATTTTTCAATTAGAGCCTTAGAAACGCATGTAAGGGACCTCCCAAGTTCCACGTAAGGGGATGGGTCCTCAAAAAGAGAACCATTTACAAAAAGGGCATACCTGCTCATTATTTTATCGAATTGTCTACTTGAATTAAGACGAAATCGACTGTTTATAGGACTCATTTTTTCTCTCCAAGTTGAACTAGCAAGCCAGAATTGCATCGAGGTGACTGACTGCAAGGTGTACAATGTATGAGGGTATTATGGTATTATCGTAAGTATTATGCAAAATTGGAGAGGATGGAGAGGTCTAATAGAAATTTTTGTAATGACTAAAATTATTTCAGGGAACCTTATCTACGAGTTTTGTTTGAAAAATTTTTCGATTGGGGTCATAGGTTTAGAGATAGGGAAATTTTTAGGAAAGGGTGCACCCTTGAAAAAAGGTAGCCTTCAAAAAAATTGGAAATCCAGTTCATTTTTTAAAAGATTGGTCCTAGACTACGAATCGATCTTCGATCATTAAATCTCTTTTGACCTTTTGATCACAGGAACGATTTTTTAAATTTGCGATTAACTTCATAATGTATTATGAAGAATATTTCTGGTCTAAAGGCAGATAATTATAAATACGTAAACAAAAAATTAAACAGATAGGTACGAGTTTCTCCCATTCCAATGAAACTTCCAAGCAGATGATAAATTATGCAATATTGGCAATGGGACAAAATTCTATCTACCAAATGTTCGAAATTAGAAACGAAAAAAAAAGTGAAAAGAAGAAATAATACGTGACACGAATGACACGATTGTGAATTAAAAACAGATGAAAGGTCTGCAAGTATAATGGTACTCCGATAAAATGAAATTACGTAAGTGTCGACATTTTACACCAACTCCTACAATCGGGGTTTCAATTTTGGTCGACTATACTAATCTGCATACCTTCCAGACGGTTTTTCATTGCACTGTGGACACCGTTCCGATTCTTTGTACCGGTGAGGACGTTTGGTTTCGGCCTCGACTTTTAAGGAATTTGTACTAGATTCATTGGGAATTTGGAGAGGAGATTTAGGAACATTGATAGCAGTCGAAGAGAACGGTACTTTAGTTAGTTTTGGTTTCGACGGAGTACTAGGTTTCGGTTTAGGAACATCGTTAGTATAAGTGGAAGTAGAAAATTCACTGATTTTGTTATCGATATAATTGTCATCGTTTTTAGGCGTTTCGCCTTCGTCGTAGTATTCGTCGTCGTAATAAA
The DNA here is from genome assembly GCA_900050545.1 of Trionymus perrisii. Classification (NCBI taxonomy): domain Eukaryota; kingdom Metazoa; phylum Arthropoda; class Insecta; order Hemiptera; family Pseudococcidae; genus Trionymus; species Trionymus perrisii. The sequence goes on along the minus strand of FIZV01047699.1, from coordinate 9,439 downwards.
GAATTTCATTCTCTTCACCTTCTTTATTTTCTGTTAAAGTAGATGGAGTGGTCGAGTGCACGATTCGATTATGCGAATCGTTATTCGTAAAGTTGATTTTTTTCGTGGTTGCTTTTACGGAATCGGTTTTCGGTATAGGGGGCGTATTGGTAGTAGTTGTAGGGGTTAACGAAAGTTTTCTTTCGATTAAATCGTTTCTTGGGATATAAAATCTTCGACTATTGGCATTAGAGGTTTGCTTTTCGCCGTCTGATGATGTCGAACTTACTGTAGGTTTCGTGGTAGTAGTTGTTGTAGTTGTTTGGAATTGTATTATCGAATATGGCGTATATGTGGTCGAAAATATATTACCTAGAGATCGATAAGTAGCTGAGAATTTGTCAGTTGATGGCAATTTATAAGTGAATATCGCGTTATCGGGAGAGGAAGTAGGTTTAGTAGTAAATGCGATAGGTGGTTTCTTTGAGATTGAGTTTATAGGTTCTACTATTATTCTAAAGTTATCACGTATCGATGGCGTTTTAAAGGTTCTAATTGGACTAGCAGTTGTGGCTTTTGGTATTCTGACTGTCGTACTAGATATATTAAAAGGTTGGAATTTTCTAGTAATCGAAGTTATTTTGGCAGGTAACTGCGAAGTTTCGCCGATGATAGAATCATCGTTATGGAAATTTAGTTCATAACTTCGAACTGATTCGTATGGGAGATCATTTGGTTTGAAACCATTAACAGTTACGTTGCGGACCTCCTTTGGAGTTCCAAGTTTAAAGGAAGCGGTCAGTTTTAACTGTTTGTTATTATTTGTAAAGTCAACAACTGGGCTAAAAGCCGATCGGATAAAGGGGAAATATTCGATAGGTTTATTATTTTCGTGTCTGGATAAAGTTGAAGATGTCTCGTTGTGGCCCAAGAATAACCTGAACGAAATTACAAAATGATACCATTACTGGAGGAAAACCGCTGCCACATGGATATCTTCCGCTTTGCTATTTATTTACGCTAAGTATGACCTAAGGCTAATAATATACAGCTAAACATGGTACAAACATACCTCGTCGACGGTAGTTTCTCCGATTGCTGCGTATCGCCATCAATGTCGCTCTGAAATTTTAATATTATAGTTTATTGGTGAGTAGGGTATGATTAAATAAGGCACATTTAAACAATTATTCACCTGTAATTTATAATCCTGATTGTTGTAAGTTGGAGGATTAGTTAATATTTGAGATGGCTGAGTTTGTGGTTGAACTGGCTGAAGCCTATGAGGTTCTTGGATCACTTGGTAACTGTCTTGTTGTTTTCTTTGATTGTATTGTCCATAATCTAAACCAAATGGATTAAGTATTACGTCTGGGTATCGTGGGTGGATTTTGCAAACAGTAGGAAGACTTACCAATATCACGATAAATTTCAGCTTCGTCATCATACACGTTGTAGTAGGGTTCGAATTTTGTAACATTGTAGACCGCTTTCGGTGTAGTTGGCACAGGAGATACAGAATGTTCTATGATATAAGGTGGCACTGAAGGTGGTGGCCTAAAATAACAAATTATGGCGTTATTTGGTTAAAATTAATAAGATCAATTTGTATCAATTTTTTGTATTAATTTTTAATTAATTCTTATCAATATTGCTAATCTTCAAAATACAACATTACCAAGGTAAAAAACTAAAAATGCAACGATGTTTAGGTTCTTCAGTAAATTTGTGAGGTTAGGATTAACTTTTTTTGAAGGTTTGTTATGGAAATTACTTTAATACGCTTTAATTTACATTAATTAACGTTCAACTCCTAGTTTTGAGCAAAATTTACGAAATAAAAAACTTTTTTCGTTATAAGGAAATTAATACTTTTGTTTTAATAAAAGCGGCAACCCTGCGATTGAACATATTTTTTGTTTACAAAGCAAAAACGTGCTCCGCACTCGCTGCATCTCTGCCTCTGCTCTTTAAAAAAAATAAACAGGGAACAGCGAAATTGCAATCGGTAAAACACAAGGAAAATAAATTGCTAGTAATTGGTAATTATAACAAGTGTTAGGTAATAATTCTTTTACTATTATCATCGTGTTAGTGTTTCGGTTTGTTAAATTGTGTATTATTTTTCGCGTAACTAATATGAGTAGGTAGAACATTAAAAATCATGACTAATTTCTTCATCACGAGCGACGCATTGGATTGGATCAAAACAGCAGGATCATTTCTGCGAGTTAAAACTTCATTTTAGGTAATTGTTTACTCATTCGCTCAGCCATTTGTTATTTTTATAAAACTATAGCAATTTTAGTCGGCGTTTGTGTGTTAATCCGTCATATTTTACGATTTACAAGTTGAATATGTAGGTAAACAAGTATACATATACATAATACTTTCACATTGAAGACAGAGACAGAATGCACTCAAGAACTACCTATGGTGCCGCGCCGTAGATTAGCAGTTTTATGTTTGTGTTACTTGTCGAAAGTAAAAGTACTTAAACTTAAAAATTATACAATTATTGTATTCCAGTTAAAGACGGTTTAACGAATTAATTTCGTGCAAAAGATAGTTATGTTAGAGTATAAGTATGTGCTTTGTCTCACCAATGAGCTGTCGTAGGTTTCATCGTTGGTCGAAGTCTACTACTCGTGTCCGTAATTTTGTTATTACTTTTAGTGTTGCCTTCGTTGGGAAATTTGTGATATATAGCTTTAGTTTTGTTTCCGTAACGTTGTTCGGTTTTGTGAGTAGGTAAAGGATGAGTGACTACGTTAGAAGCAGAAGTATGGGATGAAGTAAGGTTGACTGGAGGTTGAAATTTGTGATAATCGGTAGTTCTTGTTTTATTCACTTGCGAGGTCGGTTTGATCTTTTCCTTATAATCGAAGTTCTGTTTCAATTTGGTATGAGAAGGTGTCGTTAATGTACTACGCGTGATTGGGGTTCGGTAGGTAGTCATTTGATAGGAATTTGTTGCCGGTTGCGTCGTTGGAAGTACATTTTGGGTGGTTTTGGGCTTGTACGTAGGTTTTGTTACGAAAGTAGATACCTGATTGCTCAACTCGGTGGCAGGATTTTTGAGATATTTATTTTGTCGATGAGGTATCATTACTTGATCGACGATCGAAACTGTCCCTTTGTCGTTGTAATGCGAGGAGTGTTTCGGAGGTGTTTTGTATTGCTGAGATGACAGGACTGTCTCTTCACCGTCGCTGTGTGGTTGTTGAGCATCATCGACGTATTCTTCCTCGTTTCCTTGCTCAGGTTCTTCGTTCTCGTTGCCACTATCTTCTTCGTTATTGGCATTCTGGTCTTCTTCGTTGCCTTCTGATTGTTCTTCAGTGTCTTCGAAGTTGATAGGCGGAGCTGTTACTTCCTTATCGATGTTTTTCATTTTATCTGGGATCGAAGGAACTTTGGGTTCTGTTAGAGGGTTTTTTAGATGTTCGGAGCTGTAATCGTTGGCATAATCATCGTAATATTCTTCGTTATCTTGTAAACTGGCATTTTCATCGTTTCCAGCGGGTGCATCCTCTTCCTCTCCTTCTTCTTCAGCATTGGCATATTCTTCGTCTTCTTGGTTACACGCACTGTCATCGTTTGCGCAACCTTCGTCTGAATAATCAGTAGCATTTTGCTGATTGGAATCAGCTGAAGGGTTTTCGTACTTGGGATAGTTAGGGTACGAATAGTTATAATTAGTTCCGAAGCTGAATGGTTTATAGTTGTTAATTTTATCGTATTTAAAATTATTCAAAGTCTTATAATCGTAATTGGAAGGTGAATGTAAATGGTAACGTGTTGGGTAACTGTAGTTTGCAGGTTTGTAGGTGTGTACTAAAGCCATCGGTACGACACGTTTAGGAGTTTGCCCTGGTTTAGTGGCTCGTGAACGTTTCTCGATGGCTTCTGGTAGTGCGTCGTATAAGTGTAATCTAACAATACGATCGTTTTTTCGACTTATGTTCTGGTGAACGTTACTTTCAGTGTTTTCTCCTTCACTACTGTAAGTACGATTAGCTGGCGGTTTCTTAGATTTTTTCACTTTTTTCTGCGTTTCTTCTCCGGGTACTTCGATCGGTTTTGCTAAATCGGTCAGGTATGCATTAAAATCGAAATCCGGTCTGGCAAAAGGGTTATCTAGCTCGTCGGTGATGTATCGTTTGTAATAAGACGATGCTGGTTTTTTGACGACGTTCTCTTCTTCGTCTTTCTCGTCACCTTTGTCATCCCCTTCATCTTCCTCAACATCTTTCTCTTTTTCTTGTTTTTCCGCGTCGTCTTCTCCATCCTGTTCTTCTTCCTCGAATACAAATTCTAGCTCTGTTTCATCGTTCTCGTTCTCATCCGGTTCTTTTTTCTTATTTTGTACGGGGGTTATTTTTTTGGCGCTGTATTTTACCGTTTGATTTGTCTCAGGGCGTTCGTTTTCATCTTCGAAATTGTAAGTAACTTCGAAGTCGTCATTTTCGTGTTCCTCTTCTTCGGGCTCTTCTTCGTTGGGCTCGTTTTTATCTTCTTCGTATTCGTGTTCTTCTTCATCCTCACCTTCAAAATCGTTATTGTGAGCATTATCTTTATTGGATTTTCGATCTCCGCCTTTTTTAGCATTCTTATGCGGACGATGTTCACTTTCCCCTTCTTGCAATTTGGTATCGTTTATTTGAGGTTTTTCAGTGGTGCTTTGAGCAACCGAGGCATTTGAGGCGGTCACCGGAGGTGAAGTCATCATTTCCGTGGTACTGGGCGGAGGTTGTGTCAAATATTCGGTCATTTGATTGTTCGGAAAACCGGATCCGACTGGACTAGAACTAGGATAGGTTAAAGTGACTATAGCCGTCTCCGGCGGACTGTATGGGTAATGGTATGATGGAAAAGGGGGAGGAGGTGAATAGGGCACGAATCTTGGCGGACCTGCCGAACCGTAATAGTTGTTTACTTGGTTACGCCGAAAATTGTGAGGATTTGGAAAATTGTGGATGGCGTGATGCTGAGTGGTCAAAGCTTGGTTTGGCATTTTAGTGTACATAGTAGAGTAGTAGTTCGGGCTGCGATGATCGTAGCTCAATGCCATCGATGGTGGTGCTGTCGTGTACATGTTATGGAATCTTGGACGCGGATTTGGGCTCGGAGCGACGTCCACGATGCTGAAATCGGTGGCTGTGAAGTCGTTCAGGTTGGCTTCTGAATTGGCATACTGGTTGAAACGAGAACTACCCGATACTAAAGGGTTTGAGTGGTGAGTTCGAGGTGTGGTAGGTCGATTCGACCATCCTAAGGTAGCATAAGGGTGTGAGGCGGCTTGAACTACCGAAGGAGTAGTAGTAGTTGGTAATTTTATCAATCGCATGGATCCGGTGATTGTGGTGTATTGGGCTTTCGAGGAGGAATGAGTATTTTTGGAGATATTAGGAGGTTTGAAAGTTGTAACTTGGTATGTTGGAGGTTTGAATGTTGTAACTTGGTATGTTTGAATGTTTGATGAGTCGGTTGGTTCTGCATCTCCAATTTGAGACGGACGATATCGTAAACCGTAGCCATCGTTACCGCGTGATTTCGCATCTTTTTTCTCTTCGGTGGTACTGGAGAGATGGAATATTCTAGTATTAGTCGCGTGTGTTAATCGTTCGATGTGAAGTTCGATTCGAGCGAGAAAAAATATCGCCATTGGTGCGAAATTTCGCCGAATTAAGTAACATGTGAATCGAACTAAACATCGACGATAAAAGTTCCGGTAAAAAGTTACAGTTACATGTATAGGTATTTATTCTCTCAAACACACATACCTGTTTCTCAAGTCTCGCTTAACGCGATTTAATTCAAGTTTATCGTCTTCGTTCTGTTCGGTGTGTGTGGATTGTGTCGTAGTATTACCTTTACTGATGAAATAAATTCGAAATTGTGAACAGTTAGTTATAATAAATGATAAAGTATATATAGGTACTATCATTGTAGGTATCCGATGAAGCGCATAACTATGCAATAATCTATAATACAGTATTAAGTTTCGTCGCTGCAAGCTGTTCGTTTATACGTAGGTTCCTAGTCCTGCCAGACATATGTGTTTTTTTGTATAACGATAAGTGCGATCAAGTGTAATACGAGTCTACTTCATGTTGGAAAATTAATTACAGTGAGAGTAAATAGTACTACGGTAAATGTTATCGCGAATGCTCTTTCTGTCAGCTCGTGTCTACAATTTGCGACTAGTTTACGGCTACGTATTAATTAACACAATACCTTAGTGACTGATGGTGCGATCCGAAAGACACTACGGCGACCGGTTTGATTTTTTCTGGGCCTGCTGACGTCTGCAAAATTGAAAAATTATCGTTACGTAGGAACTATTGTAATAGGTTGTTATACTTATGTAAAAATTATAGGTCTTCGTCCAAGGACGTGTGAACGTATTTTTTAAGGAGCCCAGTCCTTTTGATTTCTGCGTTACCTTTGCTTATTCTCTTTCGTTGCCCTGATATGTTGGAGGAATTTGATTTTTGTTGTTTGGAAGGAATAGAAAGTGAAAATTCAAGGATTCTACAAATGAAAAAACTTTGGAATTTTCTTGGGTGTAGCTCGACTTTTTTTAAAAGTCAAAAATTTTCAAGTTCAACCATGTAAAACTTATTTTCAATTGAGACTTATCTTGAGACAATTCTTAGGTATTCTAAAAACACAACTATGAATACCTCATCAAGTTTGAAAAACATTCCAGGTTCAGAACAGAATTTTATCATCCAATGGAATTCTACGTATCTTTCTCAATGATTTATAGGATTTTTATTTAGCAAAAAAAGAAAAAGAAAAATTTTATAAAGTTCATAAAATGTAATGAAAAAAATCCTCGCAACATTTAATTAAAATCGGAACGACTACAGACGACCTAATTATTTAGGCAGACGATCGTAGAGTAGACAACCTATACGTATTGAAAAAGAAGGAAACCTAGACCTGTATTTGTAAATATCACATACTTATTAGAGTAATTAAAAAGGTATATAGATTAATTAGCAGGTATGAATGCATATACGTGCAATATACCGTTGTGATAAGAATGCCACCGTAGTAATTATACGCATAGGTATTTTTTCACAAGCGTAATTTTCCTCGTAAAGTGTACATCGTATAGCTCTTGGTATACCTCCGTAGGTATATTCGAAACAAGATCATGCAGGGGTAAAAAAAAATTAGAAATTAGTTCGGATCGCATACCTGCAAAGCATTAGCATGTCTAGCTATTCCATCTCTGTCTCTTGCAACTTGCCCAAGGGTAGGCGGCTGGCCACGATACACACGTTGCTGGCGATCACTTTCAATTTCTTCAACCGGACCGAGATCCTCTTCTTCGTACAGATGCCTCTGCAAATAATACCGCATTATTGTCGTTGTTTTTCGTACATAAGTAGCCAAGCTACCGCTGCAAAGTGCAGATAGCACAAGACAAGGACGCGAAATTGAGAAAAAAATCTCTCACGAGCGTTACGGCTCCGGTTCGTAATCTATCGAAAAAATCAAACTGCTGATTCGCACGTGATATTTTAAGAGTCGGCGTTGACATATACGCGTGTGAACAATAACCAATTACATTGTCAGAGCCTAATCAACGCAATACGCGATAACGATCATGCGTATAAGGTAAACGAAAACACGACGAAAAAAAAATGAAATAAAGAGCCAGAGAAAACGAGATGATGTAATTCTTAGAATGATATTGTTAACGGGGACAAAGTAATTGAACACAGACCAGTTGAATAATTCCATTGGTATTCTTTTCGAATATTCGTTTACGACCATAATACACTGGCCGCCAAAATTTCGCCTATGGAGACGACTCAAACGTTCAGAAGAACTTGAACTTGGCAAATGCCGATACCAGTGGCCAATCTGAGTGAAAAAATATAGGGAAATCAAAAAATTGATACATTACAGTGTCACTTTTTCGAAAGGAGTAGAGAGCTGTTTTAGGGAACAAATTGAATATTCAATTTTTTGAAGAAGTGTACTTCTAGTTCTAGTTTATATTTTTTTTTAATTCGAGTGATAGAATTTCTTTAGAATTCAGAGAGGATTTTTTTTAACATTTTCAAAATTATTGAATTGTAAAAATTGCAAAATTCATTATCAAATTTCTCAAAATCGTTGAATTTTCTAAAATTCTGTAATTCATAAAAATTACTGATTTTTCAAAAATTGCAAAATTTTCAAAAATTATCGCCTTTTCAAAAGTTGTCAAATTTTCAAAAATTATTGATTTTTCAAAATTTGCGGAATTTTTAAAAATCATTAAATTTCCCAAAATCGTTAAATTTTTCAAAAATTGGGGAATTTCAAAAATTGTCAAATTTAAAAAAATCATTCAATAATTGCTTAAATTGCAAAAAATATCAAATTTACCAAAATCGTTGAATTTTTTAAAATTTACCAATTTACAAAAAAATTATTGATTTTTTCAAATTGCGGAATTCTCAAAAACCGTTAACTTTTTCAAAAACGTTGAATTTTTTAAAATTCCGTAATTCACAAATATTATTGATTTTTCAAAAATTGCAGAATTTCAAAAATGGCCAAATTTCTAAAAATTATCCAATTGCATAATTGGCAAAAAGTATCAAATTTCCCAAAATCGTTGAACTTTTAAAAATTTAATAATTTACAAAAATTATTGATTTTCCAAAAATTGCGTAATTTCAAAAATTGTCAACTTTCTAAAAATTATTCAGTTGCCTAAATTGCAAAGTTTTCAAAAATTATCAAATTTTCAATAATTATTGAATTTTTTAAAATTTTATAATTTCCAAAAATTATTGATTTTTCAAAAATTGCGGAATTCTCAATAATCATTAAATTTTTCAAAAGCGTTGAATTTTTTAAAATTCCGTAATTCACAAAAAAAAAATATTGATTTTTCAAAAATTGCGGAATTTCCAAAAATTATTCAATTACCTGAATCGCAAAATTTTCAAAAATTTCGCAATTTTAAAAATCATTACTTACCTTTTTAAAAATTGTCAGCTTCTCAAAAGCTCACTAAATTTCAAAAGTTATTGAAATTTCAAAAATTATTGAATTTTTAAAAATCGTTAATTTTTAATGATTCAATAATTTTCAAAAATTGTAAATTTTCAAAAAATGCCCAATTTCTCAAAATTGTTGAATTTTATAAAATTCTCCTATTCACAAAAATTATAATTTTCTTTAAAATAGCAGAATTTTCAAAAGTCATTACCTTTTCAAAAATTGCCAGTGCCACATTTCTAAAAAATTATTAAATTTTAAAAATTTTTAGAAATTGTAAATTTTCAAAAAATGTCAAATTTTCCAATATTGTTGAATTTTATAAAATTTTCTCATTCACAAAAATTATTGATTTTCCAAAAATTGTAGAATTTTCGAAAGTCATCGCTTTTTCAAAAATTGTTACATTTCTAAAAATGATTAAATTTTAAAAATTGTCAATTTT
>FIZV01047676.1:0-20781 GCA_900050545.1 Trionymus perrisii | reverse complement strand
CTTTTAATTTAGTTATTGAAGAAAACAATTTCTCAGTTTTTCAATTTTTTTGTAGTAAAAATGTATTGTTTTTTTGGGCAAAAATTTTTCCAATTCTTCTATTTTAAACTTAGAAAAGTTTAAAAAAATTATGTAGAAAGCAATTTTATAATTCTTTTGTTGATTTTTTTCAACTTTTTTGTAGACAATAACATTTTGAGTTTTTTTGTACGTGTAGTAAAAAATTTTCACAATTTTTTGGCAAAAAATGTCTCACTTTCTCGGGGAAAAAAAAACATTTAAAGTTGTTTACAAAACCGGAAGAGTTCTCAAGTCATATTATGTACAGGGATTACCACAGCCCCCCGAAGGTAAAAAATTTTAACCTCATGAAAACATGTAAATCTCACTAAATTTACAAGTAGTTTTAAACCCACAATAAATGAAAAATTTAACAAATTTCTATGTTTATATTGAAAAATTATTGTTAAAAACATACGTAATAAATATGTAATAATGCTATTGCAACAATACATGTAAGAAATAATGAACTACGTTTATTTACATCGTAGTTTTGATGTAAACGAAAAAGGCAAAAACTCTAGGTAACATTTTGTGCTTTAATATTCATCTATACACAAGAAAAATACCTCGAAAACAGTTCCTAGTAAATTTTGAAGACATTATCTTTAGTCTAAATTGCCGAGAAAAAAAAGTGTGAATTCAAGAAGTATGCAGACAAAAACATACCTCTACGAATATTCCGTATTGAACTTCGTATTGAATAAAGTTGACTAGTTATCTACATGCGTATATTTAAGCACAAACTTAAACTGAAGTATTCTCATATCGAATTGAAAATTAAAAAAATAATTAATTAATTACTAATCTTTGTTTTAATATTACGAAGTAAAGTTATTTACAATACATGTGACTTCATTCTATATACATCAGTGCAATAATAATGAAAACATAAGCAATATAAACAATTTAGGAAATAACATATAAAATCACAAACTTGTATTTCACCTTCCAGAACATACTGATTACATGCACGTTTCTCAAAGATGTACTCGTAACTTGACAGGCATGTATAAGTCACACCGCATCGTATCAGCATCACTAATCATTTAATGTTAACATAGATAAAGTAAGGATAGATACTTGTAGAAACTTTACTCAACTTTTCGACTTCTGGTCTTTTGAACAAAATAACATTACCTGCACTTTGAGTTCTTATTGCATATAAGTAAAAAATATCTATGTAACAGTAATGAACATATCGAAAGGTAGGACTTTTGAACAAAGAAACACAGTAACATATGAAATTAGTAAAAATTAATCTACTTTCACTACACTGTAAATTTTTCGGATGAACCAGAAGCATGCGAAAAATCCTATACAACCTGTAGAAATAAGACATAATTAATATCATTTTGTTTGAGTTAGTATTTTCGTCAGCATTGTACATATACAACTGAGTAAATAAGGTGTGAATGAAAAATGCAATACGAAATGAATCCCAATATGATTCCAACTCTTTTTCATAAGAATATTCATGATTCAATACGATAATTTATTCAACCATCGCATCGTAGTCAAAAATCTTCAATTTTTTTTTTCAATTTTCTTAAATTAATTTAGTGGTTTTTCAATTTTCACACATGAACCGGATTTTAACCGTATTTGATGTCTTACCTGTGAAAAGGAAAAATAGGAAAACCATGATGAAGGTGTATCCAAAGTATAAAAACGTTGACGCTGCATAATTCACATGCATTTTTGCATTGAAATAGTGAATACAATAAACTAAAAAGTACACCGCTGTGAAACCACTAGTCAAAAAACTGCGCCACCACCAATTGTAATCCTGTAAAAAAATATGAAAAATAGAAATTAAATAAAAAATTTATTTCGACAATACTCAGGAAATAATCCGATAGCTGGGCTTACTTCCGCACACAAATGGAAATAACACAGCAAGATTGTAGTTTCAGAGCACGTTATAATTAAAATGACGAACACCAAAAATAGGAATCCGAACATGTAATAAATCTGATGGGACCTGTTGGACAATAAACAGTTACAAATCAACTCTCAATATTGTCTGGTGATGATCATTGATGGGGAAAGAATTGAAATTCTCACCAAATACTACTTATAATGAAATAAAGTTGTATGAAAATACATCCGAAAGGTAAAACACCTCCCATTACGATTCCGGGTATCGGTTGCGTATAGAAACTTTGTTCCGGAATTTGTCTCGGTATTTGATTTGTTCTCGTAGGATGTTCAATCGCCTACACAAGTTAAAAATCGTTAAATGCGCAATAAACATGTTAATTTTCCTACACTCGAAACACTAACCCTCTTTCTGAATCCGAATACGGAACCAACGAAGGTTAGCGGTAACGAAATACAGCACCATAATGAGACCAAAGCCAAAAGTGTCGTAAAGGGGACAGCTGCGGAGCTTTCTTCCACCCAAAGAAGTAAATTCAGGCAGAAAAATGTGGCGAATATAATTCTGTAAAATCAAAACATTATCTTAGTACTCGACTTAATTATTCGACGAGACTAATAACTCTTCATTTTTATCTTTGTTGATAAGTTTCGAGTGATAATTATTCAACTTCCTCTTATTTTCACATGTTCGTAGAATTTATAAAAATATGTTACCCTGGACATAATGAAGCAGTCAGTAGGATATTAGTTTTCCATTTCTCTCCTCCGAAACTTTTATAAATTCTAGCCGAAACGAATCCGGCCGCGGTTCCCGAAATGACGTATAAAATCAAAGCGCACGTCATCAGCGATCCTCGATTGGCTGGCGATAAAAATCCAAAACAGGCGAAGACTGAAAAAATTAATATCCGTGTTACAAACGAGTTAATTACAAAAAACTTGGGCAAGCGGGCAATTTCGTTATCACGTACGACGATAAGCTTAGCGCGACAAAAATAATTAGAAACATAAAATCGTACTTAGCGTAACCACGGTCATGCAAAGAACTTGAACTCCAGAACCGAGAAATACGGACAATAGCATTCCTTTTCGAGGCGGTCTAAATACATCACCGTGAACCAATTTCCAACCAAATTCTTCTTGTACGTCTTCGCCGCTATCGATCTATAACGCGACATTTTTTGTTAATCGATTTAGTAATGAAAGAATTTTACAATTTCGTAACATACTTGGTTGTATCTGGCGATATCTTTGTGTAACGTTCGTAAGATAATCATGGCTACCATTCCGGATAAAAAGAACACGATCATTAAAGAATTTAAAATACTGAACCATTGAATATTCGTTTGAGGGGAGACTTCTAAAATATAATCCCATCGTGAGGACCATTTAATAGTGTTGTTTTTCTGTAAAAAGAATAACAGGTCACAAGTGCCGATTGAATTAGGCAGTAATAGTTGAATACGTACCTCAAAAGTGACACTATAAGTGTAATAGACATCCACTGGTTCGGTCAATTTGTCTTTACCAAAACTCATCGGTTCTGATACGCCATCACATTGAAGGTTATGTTCACCTTTATGCCTGATACTACGTGGTGTTACTTTTATAGCTGTAAAATAATAGTTGATAATGAATTTGTCGGCAATTTCATGTACCAGGTCGGGGTGATGTTATTTACCGATTATTCTGCCACCATTTCCTTGAAAAGAACTACCCCACTCTTCGTTTTCTCCGCTGTGGTAGATTATTTTCAAATCGACGTGATTAAATAAATAATATTGGTTGGGACTGTACATTCCTTTCTGTAGTTAGAAGAATGAATTTACAAATATGTTCAAAAATTAATCTATATTTTATTAAAATGCATAGATTAATTACTCCAACTAATGCTTGACACGCTCCATCTAATCCAGTAACGCCAGTCATGTAACATCCCATAGGAAATCCGGTGTTGCAATACATGCCACTGTCTTCGACCAAGAAGCACCACGTAACCGGTAAATTATCTGAAATTGATTAACAGTCGTAATTAGTTGAAATGAATTTGTAAGAAGAACAGGTAAATGTGATGTGAACCATACCGATGATCCAGTGGTGCTGATAATTCAAACTCATTCCTCGTTTCAAAAATAAGAGTTTTAAATCGGAAGCTGCATCATCCGGTTTATAAGTTTTTTTACACAACAGCGCACAATTTTTATTTTCCAAGAATGAAATCTATTAAAATTGAAACATTATTTGAATTGTGTAATATCGCACATATTCTAATATGAACGAATTTCTGTTTACTTTGTAGGGAGAAGGTCGAATTCTTTCGCCAAACAAAACTTGTCCGAGATTTTCAACAGGTGATGCGCTTTCATCAGTAGTGCAGAAATCAAAGCTAAAAAACAGTAATCAGGTAAACATAAATATATTAAATAAATGCAATGTGGTTGCATGTTTCATACGCTACGATGATGACTCACTGGTGATATTCATAAGGCATTACTAGCTCTTCAGTATTCAATCTATTCACGTACAATTGCACCTCGGACTGTAAAATTATAATGCAATTTCGTTACGTCTTGTAAAGCGCAAAATTTGTACGATGCATAACAATAAAATTTACAATAAAAGTATTTGAATTTGGTGTACCTTGCATGATGAAGATGAACCGGTTCCGGGTGCTTTGCAATAATTCACGGGAGCTAAACCGGGTAAATAAAATGCCAGACATGATGGAATAATAGTGAAGCAAAACAGACTTAGTGTGAAACTGGACATCGTAAATGATTGCCTGGATATGTGATTTAGTAACATATCAACTCATTCACCGAATTGTGAACAACAAAAAAACTGAGCAATAAAATTTAAATATACATTTTACATTTTTGATTTTACTGCAAATGTTTACGTAGCTTATTACTAGTTTTACTTGAGTTTTATCAAGAAAAAAGGTTTGTTCGTAGTCATGATAATTATGATATTTTGAAACGTCACAAAATACGGACCAATCAGAGAGAGGTAAGGATCTGCACTATGATTGGCCAAATATTGGGCGCAAATTTCGGTATTTCTCTGTATATAAAACTCAGTAAAAGTTGATTTGAATAATTTTATTATTGACGAAAAATTAGATATTAGATAATTTTTTTTCTATACTTATAATACTATAGTAAATACCCACGGAAATTTGCGTCCAATATTTTGAAATAAGTATTTCATATCATTTTTTTTGCGCATAAAATAAAACTCATAAAAGTGATACAATGAGATGATAATATTATCGGCCAATCAGAGTGTACCGCCGATCTTACCTCTCTTTGATTGGTTCATACTTTGTTACCTTTGATTAAACTTTTCAACTTGGAATAATTATTTTCTATCCGTATCGATTATATATATCGATATTTGTATGCATTTTCCTGTGTTTTTTGAACGTTGAAATCTGTTGAATTTTTGATTTTTATTGATTTTTATCGATTTTAAATACAATTATTTTTATTCAAAAACATTACACATTACAGTGAGCTCTCAGAGTTCTGACATGTCAAAGTTGAACATTGTGACTGAACTGAAGAATTCGGTTGTGATAAATATTTTTGTTTGATTATAGTTTGATTTAATTTACTGTGTAAACACAACGCTGTATGGAAAGTGAGTAGTATCGTGTAGATATCGTCAAAAATTTGTCGTTCTTGCTTCTTCTTCGTACATAACGTTCGAATTTAAGTATCATCCCACACACAAAAAGAGATAATAAATCTGTTCATTATCAGCTTTTCTATTCCCGATTTCTCCAAATAGTCATTATCATCACTATTAAATGGTAAGTAAAATTTATAATGCAGTTAAAAATAACTAATAATTATAAAATATTAACAGAAACCTGCCTTACTGTATTGATTTATGTGATAAGTTAGTAGAAACGTTCCCTGACAGAGATAATGAAACACAATGTGTTTCACTATACCACGTATGTACATTGTACGCCCTATCCCTCAACACGATGTGTTGAATGAATTAATACCGTATGCTAGTTACATAATTATATTTTTTAATATTTTTATATTTTCGATCATGAATAGAGTAACTGTTACTTGGTTACAGGATAACGAATCTGAAATTGATTTATATGGAGATGAAACCAACTCTAAAGTAGGTAATTCTGCACCCCTACTTTATTCCTACAATCCTTAATTAACTTGGAATTGTTCTTTTTTTTAGTCTGGAAAATCAGAAAATGTTGACTTGACGGACCACTCTCTCAACGTTGTAATATCTGATGCTCTCAGTGAAAAAGATCGCGTGAAATTTACCGTCAATACAAAAGTAATTCATTAATCTATTTGCTGTCTAGAATCAATGTGGTGGAGTTATTGCATTTTATTATTGTGTTTTTAGACAACTCTTCCTGATTTCCAAAAACCCGAGTTTTCTGTTGTTAGACAGCATGAAGAATTTATATGGCTACACGACAGATTCGAAGAGAACGAAGAATACGCCGGCTATATCGTATGTATATTTTTAATACTTCAGTTTTTTCACATGGGAATCTTTATTTCGATTATTCTTCGTATTAACAGATACCTCCTGCGCCTCCAAAACCAGATTTCGACGCTAGCCGTGAAAAATTACAAAAATTAGGAGAAAGCGAAGGCACCATGACTCGAGAAGAGTATAATAAAATGAAACAAGAATTAGAAGCGTAAGTTTATCTTGTCCTGTTTAAAATTAAAACTGAATGATAATTTATTTTATTTCATTAGAGAATATTTGGCGATTTTCAAGAAAACTGTAGCTATGCATGAAAACTTCCTTACACGCTTAGCTCGTCATCCTGTTTTTCGAAATGATCACAATTTTAAAGTTTTCTTAGAATACGAAAAAGACCTTTCGGTTCGTTCGAAAAATAAAATGGAAATGTTGGAGGTTGGTCATGTTCGTCGGCGCATCGGAAACAGAATTGGAATTGGGTGTAATTTCCTATATTTTTTAGGGCTTGGTAAAATCATTATCGAAAACCACAGACGAGTATTTACTTTCGGCGACAATGAAAGACGTTAATGATTTTTTCGAACAGCAGAAAAACTTTCTCATAAGTTATTACGGCCATCTCAAAGAAGCAACCACCAAAGCTGATCGAATGACTTCCAAGCATAAAGGTAAAGAATTTTGAATTTACGATGTGAACAAACCCGTTACACTTCGAATTATGTCTTTTATTACAGAAGTTGCAGATTCATACATTAAAATCTCAAGCGGTCTGGTTCATTTGGCTACGATTGATCACAAAGAATTAGATAAATTTTTAAATAAGGTGGCCGAAGCCTTAGAAAAAGCCAGAGTAAGTGTGCTACGAGTTGATTTTAAACTACATATAATAAAATTGATCTTGAATTGAAAAGAAATCAATTTTTGTAGAAAATCGAAGGTCGATTTGCATCAGATGAAGATTTAAAATTATCAGATACGCTACGTTACTGTATGGGCGACACATTCGCTGCCAAACGACTACTTTATCGAAGATTACGCTGTCTTGCCAATTATGAAAGTGCGAATCGCAATTTGGAGAAATCTCGCGCTAAAAATAGGGATGTTCAACACGTGAGTAACATTATCGCCTTAAGGCTGCTTTACACGTTTGCCTGATGGTTTTCGGTTGTCACGTACGCGATTTTATCATTTTTATTACCATGTTAATCACCGTTCATCGTGGGGGTTTGAATTTTTGTACAATTAATGAGGTATGTCATGAAGTGACTAACATTTTATATACTTTTTCTGTTTTGCTTTTGTCTATTTCATGCTGCATAGGCTCAAGAAGTTAGCGAAGTAAGTACACCGAGCTATAATTTGTCTATCACGGGCACATATTATGCTTTATGCTTTCCACTGTTTAAATTTTTTCTTATTTTTTATCTTTGGGAAATTTCAATGATTATCTAACCCTGTGCTATGGTTAAAGTTATGGATGCTTTATCATATTATCTATAATACGAGTACAGTATTATTAACCCACTACATAGGTAGTGCTTTAGAAAGTAAGTTGATGTACAATTATTATCAAATTTCAGGCAGAAAATGCTCAGCAACAAGCTTGCGAAAAATTCGAAGTTATGTCCGATAAAGGAAAAGAAGGTAGTAAATTTATTTCTCAAGCTTGTACGCAATCAGCTTATATGTAGCAGTAAGTATCTAATTAATTGAGACATTTTTCAGAACTGATCGATTATAAGAACCGTAGAGTGGAAATGTTTCGTAAGAATTTAGTTGATTTGGCTGAATGGGAGATTAAACATGCTCAAGTGAGTGCATAATTGATTATAAATTAACCAATATGACGGATTTTTTTAAACTACAACCTCCATTTCATTTTAACAATTTAACTCTTGTTTTCATTTTCAGTCACAAATTCAAATGCTAAACAGTTATATCGCTGCGTTGAAACAAGACGAAGATCTGAAAGGTTCCATGACTGTGCTTTCGTAAAAAAAGTGTATTTAAATTGTGCATTATTTATTTACCATATATCGTCTTTGAAAACCTCATTTCAACAAGATTTTTTATTTATTTACTTTTGAGAACGTTTATGTGTGAATCAGAGATAACAGTCAAAAAACGTCTTCTTAAAAAATATGTATTAGCCGAAAAAGTATTTTTTTAATCATTTTTCTATGGATTAGTTCGTATTATGTTTTATTAAAATGAAAATTATATCTATCATCGATGATTTGAATGTTTTGGTATTTTTGTTACCTTGTCGTATATAAAAATGAACTACCTTTTTATTAATTTTTTCATTTGTTACATTCCGCGTTCAATTTTTCGTCTTTTTCTTTATTTAATCGATTTTATATTGTTTGTTTATCAAATTTATTTTTACTCGTAAACGTATTACAAACGTGCATTATTATTTTCATAAATAAATTACATTTATCTCGATGACTACGCTGTTATGATTTCAGAAGCAGAAGTGTCGTGTGTTCTCGCTTTTCTTCTCTTTTTCAATATCATAAATTGCTGAATAAAATGATGAAAAAAATTAACCCAATCTCTAAAATGTATTTGAAAAATAGAAATATGTAAAAAGTGATTTTTTTTCTTGATTCTGTTGATTTGATTTTATCGAGATACCCTCGACAAATTTGAAAAAAAATTATGTACAGATTAATAGTTCGTGTAAGGATCACTTTACCTATCCAAATGTAGTTTTCTTTTTTCTTATGTTCTTGCAACACTTTACGATGAGTAAAATTATCACTAAAGCTAAGATGAAAATTATGGCTGCACCTAAAAAAAAAAAAACACAGTTTTTTAAGCATTAATCTATCCTATCCATAAATTTTTGTAATTTGAAAAAATCACTTGAAATTAGAAACGACACCTACTAAATATGACTATAGGTATTGTATAGGTCAAATCAAATATCGATATAGTTTCGCAATAATTATCCCAATCGTCCAACATGAGGTCCTTTGTGATTTCAACAAATTGACTGAATTTGCAAACTGGGTTGCAATGAGGCACAGTCAATACGTAAAGAGTATCCGATGAACTATTTTTATAAGATATCTGAAATTGAGAAAATTATCGAGTCGTGTTGACGTGGGAATTATCAAATTTTTAAATTTTTTTTGTACTTACAGTGACTACGAAATCGTTTTCTTTGTATCGTAAATCAAATATCAATGTTGAGGCATCGGGTGGTATGATTGAGTTAAAGATTCCCAAAGTTTTCATCATGAATCCGATTCCTAGAGCGTCACCGGAGTACAAGTGCATCGCTTCCGAAAATTCAGATGTTGCATTTATGCTATCATTAATTTTAGCCGACATTTTGCTAATTATGTTTTTGAAGAAAGGACCTGAAATACGTATCATTTTTTATATAATTTTAGGACACGGATGATGAAGTTTTTTACACGTAATCTACCTGTTTTTATTTTTTGCAAGTTTCTGGTTGCTACAGCATGTTCGATGTATTCTTGAGCAAAATACATCATTTTATCTGGGTATACTTTACTAGTCCAGTTTGGCAAAGTAAGGTTATTTTCTTCCTAATCAAGTAAACCATTTTTGGTGTTAGATTACATCCCTGCCTATATTCTTATTTTTAATCGGTAAATTTGAATTGATAAGTAATAATTATAGACCTACTTCGATTCTCAAATCTTCGTAAGAATAAAATATTTTTTGCAGAGCATCCAAGAGATTAGTATTTGTAAAATTATATCCAGTGTTTTCACTAATGTAATTCAGGGTCTCGGTATTATTTTCGTAAAATTGTAACCAGTCTGGTGACTTATTGAGATCTGTGGTTTGCAAATTATATTGCTCGCAAGATTTCGACATCAGGATCATCTAAGAGACATCCACGCAATACGATTAGTACAATATATCTAAAAAATTTCATCAGGACCGGCAACTTGAAAATTTTCAGGGTTTAGCTCGATTTTTTCCAGGAAGAGTAGACAACGGTTGAAATATTTTCAAAAATTGAGAGGGTTTTTCCACTTCGAAAAATTTGAATTTATTTTACACCAAAGAAATTGGGAGAGTTTTTTTCCAAAAAAAAGTGAATGATTTTTTTTTCTCTAAAAAAAAATATATTTTTACTCCAAAAAATTGAAAAAAAAATACGTAAAAGAGAAATTTTTTTCTTCCAAATAAGTATCAGAAATTTTTTTTTTAATTTAAAAGAAAAATGAGAAATTTGTTATTTTTCTCAAAAAACCAAAAAAATGTTTTTATTCCAAAAAATTGGATATTTACCTACTTTACTACAAAAAAATTAAAAATATTTTTCTTTAAAAAAAAAGTTTTTTTTCTTTCAAAAAATTGAGAATTTTTTTTCCGAAAATTCGAAAAATATTTTGCCTTTGAAGAAATTAAAAAAATTTTTGACTTTAAAAAATAGGGAGATTTTTTCCCTGCCACAAAGATTTTTTTTTATAAGAACAACAGAGATGTTTTTCTCCAAAAATCAAAAAAATAATTTCAATCAAGTACTCAAAAATTTTTTTTTTTAATATTCACTCCGAAGAAATTAAGAAATATTTTTGCACCATAAGATGAGATGTTTGTACGAAAAAATGAACGAGATTTCCAAAAAAGTAGAGACATTTTCTATAGGTAGGTATTAAGGTACACATATTTCAAAAAATTAAAAAAAAAATGCAAAAAAATTAAAAATGTTTTCAAAAAAAAAAAAAAATCCCCGCCCCCCGAAAAGTTGAAAAATATTTACATTCCAAAAACATTGAGATTTCTTGTTCTTGAATAAGAGTTCTCTCTCCAAAAATTTAAAAATATTTTTACTACAACAAAATTTAAAAAAAATACTATTCCAAAAAAATACAAATTTCCCCCTCCCTCCAAAAAAACAAAAAAACATTGAACATTTATGTCTTTCTTAAGAAATTGAGAAATGTTTTTCGCCCAAAAGCAAAGATTTTTTTCTCCAAAAACGGAACGTCTTTTGCCAAACAAAATTAAGATTTAGAAATTGGAAAAAAAATTCTGCAAAAAAAATGGAAAATATTTTTACTCCATGAAATAAGAGGTTGTTTTCTATTAAAAAAATTAAAGATTTTTCTCCCTATTGTTTTACTATTAAAGAAGTTGAGAAAATTTTTTATTCCACTAAAATTCAGAATTGAGACATTTTTAGAATACATACTGAGTATTTGTCCAACAATTACCTGATTAAGAAATGCGTATTTTTTCTCCAAAAATAAAATTTACTGTAGGTCCCTATAGGTACCTAATTGCGTATATCTAATTTTTCCTATTTCAGAATCTTCTAGGCTATAGCTCATTTCACTTTTTAACCACCTATGCTACCGCTTGCTTACTGGCCATGATTTTCCTTGACCAGGTATAATCTTTTATTTGAGGTCGTACTTACGTTATCATCCGTTGTGGAAATAGATCGTACTGGTATGGGTTGCCACATTATCAGTGGGTTCCAAATTTCTTTTCCACGAGGTTGAAACAGCCCTGTGGCTAAGCTTTCAGCACTCGTGATGGCAATATCGCTTGCTCCGCTGTCGATGGAGACCACACTGCTGTTGTATTGTTGGCCTATCAAAGGTTGGTATTTTTCACGCAGCCATTTTCCTAACTTGTAGAGTTGTTTTTTGCCATCCTAATGAACGGACGAACAATAAGGGAAACAATCAAAATGAAGTTAAAAGCTGGTCCCATAAAGAATACGTCCCCACCTTTAGTGGGTATGCAAATACAGCTACTCACATTTGTCAACTCATTGATTCCTTCTGTCCAATTCGCTCCATATGGATCCGTTGGGTACGGCTGAGGTGGAGTTGAAGGTCCTGAAGCGAAATACTACACAACAAGAATCAACTTTCACAACTTTTTAAATCAAAACTAGGGCTTACGCACAATGCTACTCATTCAACTTACCACAGCCGTATAAACAATTTCTCCATATATATTAGAAACTGAATCATTGACCTTGGCTGAGAATGAAATATTTCTCGGGATACCTGTCTTATTCATTCCCATATTTATGGACTCTCCGTAATACGTTAAATTACTTTGATATCCACTTCCTGTATTAATGTTAGGGATCGGATTGGAGGTCGTATTTGAATGATTCTGAGTAGGGAGTACCAAAGAAGATCTATTAGGATTACTTCCCTCGAAATATAAATTCTTCTTGGGAATGGTGTAATTTTGCGGTTCACTGAAGTTCGCTATACCATCATCAGTGGTGTTCAATTTATACACGTACATAGGTACTTTTGGATCGCCATTCATTGTAATTCTTCCTAATCCCAATTTTTCCAACATTTTGTCAATAATGGAAGTAGCGTTTTTCGTCTCATCTTCAGCTATTCTCTTAGCTAATACATCGGTCGCTGTTGAATTAGAACTGGAAGGATTTGAATCAGCAGATGCTGCAGAGAAAGGTCTATTTCTGGTATTCATTGCTTTCGTGGAATTCATCGGAGTCGGAGTTGGTCTCTGCAATGTAGCAGTATATGGCATCTGTAATTCCTCAGTTGACTTGTTTGGTATCGAAGTGGTACTACTTGTTGATCCACTCCACACCGTACTGGACCTCGAAGGTGATGTATTAGAATGGAAAAACTGATTGATCAATTTTGTATTATCCGTTTTATTCAAAGACATCGAATCGATTGGTGGAATGTTCATGTATATTTCATTATTATTTTGTCTAGAAGAGGAATCGTTGAAGGCGTCTTGGAAAATATTCGAATCCAATTTGGTTACATTCGGTGGTATTTTCAAATTCAAAAGGGAGACATTTTTATCATCGGGGAATACCCTGAATGTGTCTGGCATCCTGTAATATGCATCTTTGGAGGTATTCAAGCCCGGAAATAGCCTACTAAAATTGTACTTTATTGGCGCGTTGCTGTCATTCGTGTCATTTAACAGGCTATCGAACCAGCCGGTGAAGTTTTTCTGACTTTGCGATGGGTAAACTTGATGGATATCTGTTCCATCGCCAGTTGAATTATAAAGCATTTCAGCTGTATTATTGTAAATCGATTCCAAGTCTTTGGAATTTTTATACAATCCAATATTGGCAAAGTCTGGTTCTTTGATGTCATCGTCGTTGTACGAAAAAGGTGTTGGATCGAAATTAGCATAAGCCAATGAGATATTTAACAAAAGCGAAAATAAAAAACCATAGGTAAAAAATCGTACTACTTCGTCCGGCATAAATATTTTCCTCCTGTAATACCAAATTGAAAATTATTCATTCGTCGTGTTTCTTCCAGCCAATAAAGACAAGTTAATTATTTTACCTCATTTTATATCAATTAAGTAAAAATTTTAGAAATAATGTACTCTCAAAAATGACTACTATTGAACACAATTGAATAGGTACGTTGAACGTGGTAACTCATTATCTTCAAGTTCAGCTTTAACGCTGTCCATGATTTCTGTTTATTATATATTTTTACTGTACAGTTTGTTATCGTTTGTTTGGCATTTTCGTCCAAGTTTTTACGTATTTTTTTACTTCGTTTCTGCAATCTACGTACCTAATTGCTGATAGTGCACTCGTTGTATGGAAACCTTGCGATGAGTCAGGTTTTATCTTTCATACCAGAAAGAAATTTAGTTTATATTCAATGTCAACTTTTCACCACCAGATAGGTTTAAGTTTTCAAGGCGGCTGTAGGTACGTCATGATAGCAAATCTTTATTCGAAGTTGGATTCAAATTTATAAAAATTGTAGCTCGCTATCATCGATTGTTTGAAAATTAGGATACGTGGGCGGAGGGAGCGGATGATTTTTTTAATATTCTTAAAAAATTTACAATATATTATGCATTAATAAAAATTATTGGATCATTAAAAATTGCATTTTTTTTTTAATTTTTAATTTTTAATAATTTGTCAGTTTTTGAGATAAAAAATTTGACGGTTTCTGAGGAGCTAACAATTTTTGAAAAATCAATAATTTTTTCGAATTTTGGAATTTTAAAAAATTCAACAATTTTAGGAAATTTGATAATTTTTGAAAATTTTGCATTTTGGAAAATTATTGGATCATTAAAAATTGACGATTTTTAAAAATTTGTCAGTTTTTGAGATAAAAATTTGACGACTTAAAAACTCTGAAATTTTTGAAAAATATATCATTTTTAAAAAATAGGCAGTTTTTGAGGAACTGACAATTTTTAGTGTGAATTTTTGAAAATTCCCCAATCATTGAAAAATCAATAATCAAGTTTTTGAATTTTAAAAAATTCGACGATTTTAAGGAATTCAATACATTTTTGAAAATGTGAAAAAATTACTTTGAATTTTAAAGAAATTCTAACACTCAAATTTCTTTAAGTACAGTTTTTCAAAAAAAAAAAAAATTTCTATTTATTCCATAAAACAACCTTCTGCCCCTTTGAAAAAGTGACATGTATCAACTTTCCGACTTCCCCATATTTTTCCACTGAGATTCGCCACTAAATTTTAATTCTGTACCTACATTTCATTTTTCATTTTATGCTTATATGTGGTAAACATATGGAGGAGAGGATCATGATAACAAGGGGGACATAGTTGATGACAAAATTTGGAAGGCAAAATTTTCGGGCCTCGAGCGATAAAATATTAAAACCGTTTCTGTCCAGTGTCCATCTGAAATTTTTTTCTAAAAAGCATGAAAAGGAACCACGTTGCTTTAAAATCACTCGTAATTGAAAAATCATGAAATTAGGTGCCTACAATTTTTGATGCATATATTTTGAGTAAAAAAAAAACACCAGGCAGTTCTAAATTTTTATTTTAAAGTATTTTTCTTACGCTGAAAAACTAATGTAGGTACAATAAAATATGAGGAATTTTTCTACGAGAGATTGAAGAATTCACTTGTTCTTTTTTTGTAATTTACTAAAAATATCCACATAAATTTGTTTGTTTCTATCGTAATGAAAGTAGAGAATCGTCGAAAACAAAAACAAAATTACGAAAAACAGCAGCAGACTTTGAACTGTGAGCAAAAATTACAGAAGATAAATTATTATTTTAAAATGCTTCCTTTATTTTATGGAAATGTTTTAAAAACAGAAACTCACTTATATTGAAAGGCCACGAAGAAGGTATTAATAAATTGTGGTCATTTTCAACTTTACATTCTTTTTCCCAATCTTCTGAGATAAAAGAGTCGATAATTTTTATGAATTCCGACAGAGTGCAAAATGTGTCGCAATTATGTAATCGTAGCAAGAAGGGAGGGTGTTCTGTGCTGTTTCTGAACGAAATCTGCAAACATAGGTAACATATATAAACGTGGAGATTTTTTATTATAAAAATTTTCCTTTCAATTTTAATTCTTTTTTTTTTTTTTTGTTGGTAATTCTTTTTCAAATCTTGATTTAAGATTTTAATGAATTTTTTAACAAATTGTGAGTGAAAAAATAAATTACGAGATATCAATTTAGAACCTATTTACTCACAGTTACAAAATACTCTGTATCTTTTTTCCTCAATTCGAACATGAGAGATGACCCATAAGGAGGGAGAATTTCGTTGGAAATTTGCAAAGTGTTCATCACAGTAGTTATAGTTGAATCATGTCCTGAGTAAAAATGCATCTTTTGATCCAAATTATCTTGAGCTTTTTTGTTCATATCGGCTTTGATTGATTTTAGAAATGGTCCTAAAAAAATCACCATTGCAATAAAAACTTCCATTCAGTGATCAAATTCCATTAGATAATTATTACCTGCTTTGATTCGTTTCATTTTAAGCGAGTAAGTGCCATAATCGAATATCCTCAGAGCCATGTATTCCATCGGTTGAGGAAACACCTCGTCTGCCCAATCAGGTAAAGTTAAGTTGTGCTGATTCTGTATAAACCGAAAAATGTTTATTTCAAATTTCAACATTGCAAATGAGGAAAAAAGGAAAAGACAAAAAGTTGAGATTTCTTTCTAAAACAAAAATCCCACTAGAGTAAAACATACCCCCCCCCCAAGAAAATTCACAAAAATTTTTTTTCTTCAAAAAAAAACCTACAGTACAAAATATGTATTGCGATTTTTTTCTCCTAAATATTAAACCCTAAAATTGAAAAAAAATTTATTCCACAAAAACTGATAAATTTTTTTTATTCCCAAAAATTCAAAGATGATGACTTTATTCCAAAAAATTAAGTAACTACCTATCTTTTTTCTTTAAACAAAAATTGAATGATTTTTTTTCAAAAATTTTTTTAAATGTTTCACTTCTAGAAAAAATTAAAAAATTTTCTGTTTAAGAAAAATTGAAAAAAAAAAATTTATTCCAAAAAATTTAATTTTTTTCCTCAAAGAAATTGAAAAACTTTTATTCCTGATTATTTAGGGGAAAAATTAGATACCTAAGTTGTATTTAAAAAAAAATAAAAATAAAATAATAAAAAAACATAAGAATGACGATTTCTTTAAAAGAAAAAAAAATATTCTAAAAATGAAAATAAATTTATTACAAGAAAATTCACCATCTTTTTCTCCAAAAAAATTGTGAACATTTTTTATACCAAATGAATTTTTTCACCAAAAATTTAACAGTTTGATTTTTTTAAAAATGAGGTGGAGTTCCTTTTTTGAAGGCCCTTTTTTCCAAAGTGTCCTTTTCCAAAATATCTCCCTATCTCTGTAACTAAGGTCCCTATTGAAAAAATTTTCAAACACAAGATGTAAATTGAAATCCTTGGAAATTATATTATTATTAAAATTTCGATTTGACCCATCTTCCCTCTCTAATTCCGCATACAAGTGAAAATCATCATGTGATCTTTATACCTACCTATTATGCAAAATTGAAGGGGAAGGAGGGGTCCAATCGAAATTTTTGTGATGACCAAAATTATTCCTAAGCTTTCAATCTAAAACTTTTGTTTTAAAATATTTTCAATTGAGATCGGAGGCACAGATGTAGGGAGATTTTTCAGAAAGGGGAGTGAGCCCTCGAGATAAAGGAGACTTAATTTTAAAATTTATTACCTGTACAACTAAAGAATCGTAAATTTCCATCAATTTGAGGAAAGCAAATCCGAGGAAATGTTCGGAAAACATGATACCACTATTGACGGCAACGTAATTAAAGAATATTTCATATTTTTTAAAAATTTCTATGTATCTTGGAGCGTAATTAGCTGTGAATAATTCCTGATTGTAAGCTTCGCATGATCTGTACATGGCTATCATCTGGAATCATATTCGTTTAGTGAAATCTACATTATGCTGCTTAAAAAGAAAAAAATCATTGTTTACATTATCGTACTCCAAAGGGATGGAATGAACTGGGATCGGTTGCCAAGTGATGTTATCACTATTCCAAAGCTCTGATTTGCTCGGAGGGTAGAGCCCAGCCAGGAATGCTGCAGCGCTCATTAAAGTTCGATCGTAATCGGAGCTTTGTATCAGGACATTATCGTACGAGTACTTATCGCCGATCAAATGCTTGTATCTGTTTCTGAACCATTTACCTACTCTGTACATTCGCTCTTTGCCAATCTGTGACAAGATGGAAACATTTTTACTTCAAATATTTCCATCTTTTTTACAAAAATCAGCCTATCATACTCACATCAGTTAAATGGCCGTATCCTTGCGACCAAATGTAATTTTTGTAAGGATCCAGTGGATAGGGAGCATAAGGAGTCCTATCTCCATGCCTAAATAACTACCTCGCAAAATAATACTATTAGCTGTAGTGCTTGGCTGAAAAATTCTTAAAAATTGTAAAACTTACCACAGAAGCGTGAACTACCTCACCGTAAGCGTCTTTTAATTCATCTTCGGTATATTTTTCAAAATCTTCAACACCGACGCATCCACCAATAGCAACGATACCAATTAAATACAAATTTATGAATTGCATCGCTTCGTAAAATTCAAGTAGGTCGAAGCGAGTAACTTGACGTTACATATTTTTCAAACATTTCTGAACTTATTCTTCGATTAGGTAAAAGTGAATACGTTCGAAATATTTATCAGCATTATTTACTACCTTTCTACCTGGGATATTATCTGACGAACATGTCGAATATGAGGGGAAAATGTGTATTTTTGTGAATAGATAGGTGTATGGTTGTATAAAAAATAGGTAACTGCTTAGTCCTTACTGTTTATAGATAGGAGTATGTCGTTTTTGAGAGGGGACTAAAGGAATTTTTTGAGTTATTTTTACATAAATAGGTACCTATTAGATATTGGACGTTGAAAATTTCTCATTCCATATAGATTAAATTTATGTATTACTTCACTCATTTATCATTTTGAATTTTCATTTCTATATCAAATATTCAGATTTTTAAAAATATATTCAAAAATATTGCTATTATCTAATTATAATATTGTAATTATGTTTCTATGGTCTATTTACTTCATTATTGATACCCATTATCGATTACTTATCGTACTAAGTATGTCTTGACCATTAAAGTATAGGTAGGTAAAACATTGGTTTATTTCAAGAAAAACGAATACCATTTGAATTTTCTAAAATTTTCTCTCGTGTTTTTCATTCATTTTTGAAACTGTATTTATTAATTTGAAAAAAAAAAATATGGATAAATCATTAATATTCGTACGTTACCAAAGTAGTAATCGGCAGTAAATAATTGTCAAGAAACTTACTTCATATGAATTATTTTGCTCAAAAGCATATAAATGGCATTAACACAAGACAAATGAAATCAAGTGCCATTAAGGTTGGTAAAATGAAACTCGTGAAGTGCCAAGACATTTTGAATATTTTACGTTGCACGTATAGTAAGCAATAGGTATGCTGAAAATTTAATGATTTAAAAATGAATACACTCAAGCAGTAAAATAACGAATACAACTCGAATGAAAAAAATCGAGCTCTTATACTCGTAGTATGGAACGAATATCATAATTTCAGAACATTTCCTTAGAATCTGTATTACGTAAAATCATTGAAAGGAAAAAATATTTCAAAAGTTCTAAGTCTTGATAATGTAATGTGCTCAGCTGTTTACCACGTGCTACAGCTTATTGAACGAGGAGTACGAAAAAGTGTTTATCTATGAGATACCAGGAGTGCTGCGAGGCTAATTTTTTGGCGAGTAACTCGTCAAATTGATTTTTGAGGGGGAAGTGGAAACTTTTTGCCTTACCCAAAAATCAATCGCTTACATTACAAAATTTTCAAATTTCTTAAAATCACAAAATTTTCTAAAATTCTCTGTTTTGTATAAATTATAGATTTTTCAAAAATTATCATATTTTTAAAATTTCAAAAAATTACATTTTTCACAAAAACTGACAAATTTTCAAAAATTATCAAATTTCTCAAAATTGCTGAATTCTTCAAAATTTTCTAATTCACAAAAATTACAGAATACTTAAAAATCATTTTTTTTTCGAAAATTGTCATTTTCTCGAAAAATGACAAATTTTTAGAAATTATTAAATTTTTAAAAATGCAAAATTTTCAAAAATTTTTGAATCTATAAAAATTGTAAGTTTCTTAAAAGTTCTGAAAATTTTTCAAAAAATATCAAATTTCTCAAAATTATTCAATTCTTTAAAATTTTCTAATTCACAAAAATTATTTATTTTACTAAAATTGCGAAATATTCAAAAATCATCATTTTTTCAAAAATTGTTGAATTTTTAAAAATCTTAAAATTTCTAAAAATTGTCAGTTTCTGAAAAACTGAAAATTTTTCAAAATTATCAAATTTCTCAAAATTGCTATTTCTTTAAAATCCTTCAATTCACAAAAAATATTTATTTTACCAAAATTAAGGAATATTCAAAAATCAATTTTTTTTAATTTTCAAAAATTATTGAATTTTTAAAAATTGAAGTGGTCTTCAAAATTTCGGTATTTTTTAAAATCTTCAAGTTTTAATGATCCAACAATTTTACGAAATAATAAATTTTCAAAAATTTTCAAATTTTCAGTACCTAATCCATAAACTACCACTTTTTTAAGAATGTTAAAAAATCTCCCCCCCCCCCGCATACCTTCAAAATGCATTTATCAAAAAAAAAAAAAAACAGAGTCCAACAAAACCAACTAAAAAAAATATTTTTTTCGGTACAAAAAATTCTCTTGAAAAAAAAAATGGAAAAAGGGATCATTTTAAAATTTTTTGGTACTTACCTGCGAAGAATTATTTTGGGAAAAATTCACTGTGAGGCAGGGCTGGCAAAACTTTTATATAAAGGTTTAGTTTTGAGTTTTGCGTTTTCGGTTTTCGATATAGAAGTTTAGTTTTAAGTTTCAGTTTAAGTTTTCATCAATAGAAGTTTCGGTTTAGGTTTTCGGTTTATCGGTTTTCGGTTTTCTTTTTTTCTTTTTTTCCAGTGACCTGAGTCCTGAATGAT
>FIZV01047657.1:0-11992 GCA_900050545.1 Trionymus perrisii | reverse complement strand
AAATTTTTTAATTTTTAAAATCTTTTAATTTCTTGATGTGAAATTTCATTAATTTTTTTTGGATCAAGTAAAAATATTTCGAAAATTGTATTTTTTTTTTAATTTTTAATTTTTTTTTTATTTCTGTAAAAGAAAATTCTTTTATGCTTTCGGAGCGAGAAAATTTTTCAATTTATTAAATTAAAAAAATTCTGAAATTTTTTGCAATAAAAAATGTACCTAGTCATTTTTTTTGAGTAGGAAAATTTTTAATCGTTTTGGAATAGAGAATTCTATGAATGTTCATTTTTTTGAAGTGAAAAAATTCTCAATTTTTCATGCAAAAAAAAAATTTGAAATTTCTTGGAATTTTAGTTTAGAATAAGAAAAAATCTAGTGTTATCATTTTTCAAATTTTTGGGGGGAAAATATTTAGTTTTTTGAGTGAAAAAATTTCTGATTCAAAAAAAAATTTATGGAAATAATTTTTTTTGTTTTTTGTTTAGAAATAAATCCTTTCAAGTGCTTGTCTCATTTTTTTTTTTTTTTTTGAGAAAAATTATTTAAAAATTTTTTTGTAGAAAGTTTGTTGAATGTTTTTGGAATAGATTTTTATTTGGTGCAGGGAAGAATTGATTTTTTTGAGGATAAAAATCATTCTCACATTCAACAACGACTTTCACGAAAAAATAAAGCTCGAGCTGTACCTTGGAAAAAAATAAGTTTGCGCGGTGAGGAGTACAATTTTGAACGTATTTAATCATCAAAAAAATTTTAAGTTCAAATTTTCGAAATTTTATTCGCCCATTAATTACTTGTTTGGCGAAAAAATAACTAGCTTCTTAAATCAAAATGCTTCATCATGTACCAGATTCCACTTGATTGAACTCGAATAGAAGAGAGTGCGAAGAATCGCTTGATTTCTGTTAAATCAAGATAAATCAGTCCAGATTTTTCGATCGAAAAAATTTTAAAACTACAAAATAAACCACACCACACGTAAACAATCGGGTTTTTATTACATATTAATTTGAGTACATAAATAAATAGGCTTTTTAAAACACAATTTTGATTTGAAAATTTTACAAAAATCTTATCACTTCAAAAATATTAACTATTATCTTAAAATCGAATTATTTACAATGTAGTTACGAGTGCGCGTATCGATGATTTCCAAAAAAAAAATTAAACATATAACGCCGCAGGGGAGGTCAATGTAGAAAAAATTGTAAATACTGGGGTATCGTTCGTCTTAAAAAATAAATGCTTTTGCTCTTTATCTTTACGGAGTGCGATTTAAAAAAATCCATCCGGCGCACCGACGCATAGTAAAATTTCGGCGAGAAAAAAAGTAAAACCGAAGACTTTAGTTACATTCTGGTAATTTCAAATGGTAAATACCGTTGTGCACAATTTACAGCGAAGTAAAAATTGTACAAAATGATTTACACTATGTATAATAGTGAAACAAGAAAACGCGCACATACGCCGAAAATTTCACAAAAACTTCCTCATCCATCATCATCATCATCACCACTCTGCATCATTTTCATCTTCGTCTGACGACCATAATTCGTATTTTTCAAACATGTAGGAACAGAAGAAAAAATTACGAACTAGTTGAATAAAACCGTAACCGTCCGTCAACATGTAAACTGGTAACATTTTGTTCGATAAATAAAATAGACTATGTACAACGTTTCATTAGGCGGAAAAAATTCTAGTTCTACCACGATATTATTAGTCGTGTATCACGCACCGTACTACACAAACCGTCACTCTAGTCATTTTTTTCAAATTCATTCGCTCTCTGTAAAAAAAAAACACAACACTACAAAAAGCGCTACCTATTTCGCCACAATTAAATTCTCAAAGGCAATGTACAAATATTCGTAAGGCACTTCGATTCACTCATTCGAAAGCCTTCATTATAAGACGATAGAATGAGCACCTTTCTCGTTTCTCCTCCCACATATAATAATTTCAGGAACATTGATTACAAAACTGCGCGAGGAAGCCCACAAATTCAATTTTTCTGCTTAAGCAATATTTAAATCCAGCATTCCTTACGAAATTATTCATAAAAAACAGGTACCTACTACCTACTCTAGCGCGAATCTAGCACAAGATTAAGTAAATTTTCGTAAAATGTTTCTAAAAAAATTATTACTTTTGCACGTCAAAATCACCGACATGATAAATTAAGCAATGTGCGAAATGAAATATCACATTTATTTTCATCGATATTTTTTAGCTAATCGTTGGTAAACAATATGTTTCTTCAATGAAATGGGAATCGTAAAAATTTCTGGTATTTCAAAATGTAAATAAAAAATACACTTTGGAAAAAAGAATTCGTAATCGGAGGCAATTTCAAGGTTTCCAGGGAGATATCGAAGCGAGTATAAGGTTTAGCATACAAACACAAACGAAAAAAAGAGTTCATGTACAAATATCACATAATCACCACTTCAGTCAAGAAATTTAAATTTCCAAAATCGAGGCGAACGATTTTTTTTTTCAATTTAAAAATGGAGGTACCAGAGTTACTAGAAACTTTTCGAAAAAAAAAGCCACAAATAGATAAAAATCGGACAGATAGAAAAAAAGAGAAGAGTATACCGCAAAACATACGTTAAAATGGCATCGATGGCACGTAATGCGAATACTGGTAACGGAAGACGTGTTTTTTTCAACGAAAAAACCTGCTCAAGTTACATCACTTCACAGAAACAAATACTAAAAAATTACATTAAGCAATAAATAAATAGTTAATTTACAATATTCGTTTCAACGTTTCGAAGTCTAGTAAAAAAGTTTTTTTTTTTTTTTTTTTCGTTTTTTGAATATTTTGTTCGATTTTTTTGAAAAAACAAAACCTTTATCCACTCTACGTGCGTCTTGATCGAATTAAATACTGAAAAGCTCATGACAGAAATATCGCTATACTTAGAAAAGCGAAGATGGTTCTTCGAGAAACAGCAGATATCACCACCAACGAGTTATAAAGGGAGGAAAAAGAACACGCGGAATACGCATCTGTTCGCATTTTTTCTATCAAATCGACCGGTGACTAGAACGCGTCGTAATGGAACATTGTTTACTGCGTTGATTTTTCACAAGAGGTATTTGTATTGTACCGTAATGTATCGTTCTGTAGACTGTTTTCAAAAACATACCTCTGCAAAATTCAAAAATCACCGTTAGTGACGCATTATGTAAATTTTTCATTATCATGTTGTCAAAGTACGAATACAACTTACCGAAGGATACGAAGTATGAGTAAAATAATGGCTAAAATTTGTCTTGAAATAGATATAAATTATTAGTGGCGGCGACGGCGATTATATTTTCTTGCGGATGCCAAGCGGTGTGTAATATTTTCTTATTGAAATCCAAACAGTCGACGCTGATTTCGTCTTTTCTTCTCTTCGAACCAGTACATACTTTTCTAGGTTTTAATATCGTTTTCGGCTTTGCTATTTCTTTCGTAGCCTCCAACGTAACGTCGCGTTTACTATTTCTATCGAATATGCGGAAAAAATTATTGTACGAGCCGGTCATTATGGCTTGATCGTTGCCGGACCAACAGCATTCGAATTTATCGAATATGCAATCGTTTTCGTATAATGAACACAACTTTGAACGTAGGTACTCATGCGCCGGGTATACTTCTATTGGTCTAGTCTCCATGTGAAGGTCCCATACCTTCACGGAGAGGTAATCACGCGAAATCATATAGCGTCCGGAGTTGGAAATTTTCACATCCGATACGCTAGAGATTATTTCTGAGAAGAAACTTCTGTTCGTCGGATCCTCGGGTTCTTCGAATACTGAAACGGAGAATTACATCGTTAATATTTGAATACGTTCGAGTTGAAAAATCTAAG
The DNA here is from genome assembly GCA_900050545.1 of Trionymus perrisii. Classification (NCBI taxonomy): domain Eukaryota; kingdom Metazoa; phylum Arthropoda; class Insecta; order Hemiptera; family Pseudococcidae; genus Trionymus; species Trionymus perrisii. Next base: position 8,123 of record FIZV01047657.1, on the reverse strand, counting down.
GATACAATACAGTTAAATATGGTCTCGAAGGGGACAAGAGGTGGTAATTTTACTCTCATTACAATTCAGGCTCATTAAGTCTACTTCGGTTAAATAATTCAAGAACCTCGTGTTATCGAATCAAACAATTGAGAATATCTCTGAATGCAAAATTTTCAAAATCACTCGAACTCGAATTTCCGTAACTTTCAATTCGTCTCGAACACCTAAATTGTAGCAAAACAACACGAGTTCAATAACGCCATTCAATACGTTGACGAATTCCCAAATCACCCAAGCATCACTACCTCATCAACTAGAATGTTTCAAGGTTTCAACTAACGAACTCCACATCTACGACTATTATTTAGTACACATATGTCGAAAATATTAATTATCAATGTCACGCAAATTTTTGCCCACTTACTCGGTTAAACGATTATCTTCGTCATCAGTAGTTCAAGTCGTATAAAAATTACAAAATAATGACGAATTCAGCCATCGTAACACTTACGTTTTGAATGTCTATCACACAGAGCCGCCGCTCTCATGTCGCACAGCCTTATCGATCCTTTACTGCTACTATAAACTAATAAATTACATTCATTAGGATGAAATTCAGCCGCAGTGATGACTTCGGTCAACTCTTCCATATTAGCTGGTTTAATATCAACAATATCTAAGGTGCGGTGAATAAAGGAAAAATATTATACCACGTTCGAATACAAGTTACTCTCAAAATTATAATATTCGGATTCAAAAGGATACTAAAACTTTGATCGGTAATTTCTAAATGCCATAAATTAATTCTAAGATCATCTGCTGAAAGATAGGTTTCTTGATCGCTATTCACGCTTATTGAATTGATATGATACGTATGGGCATTAGCAAATATTCTACGAGGCGAGGCTTCCACCATCAATTCCATAGGCTTTATCACAGGTATCTACATGAAACCAAATCATACCGTTAAATAATTTGAAAAACTACGTGAAACGAATAGGTATACTTTGAATACGTACTCGTAACTGCATAATAGAACTAGGATCTTTGATATTGCCGTCGTCTTCTCTAAGATTATATCCTTCGACTTTTTTATCGCGTTCAGATACCCTCCATAATTTAATAGTTTTATCTACGAAAAACAAAACAGTAAACAGCTTATTAGGAATTAGGGCTATTTCTGAGAACGTTTTGAGAAACACTCACCATTAGTTGATAGTAAAAAATGGGCAGGATTTTTACGTTTTAACCATCTAATTTTATTAATTTTTTCTTCTATTTCTAGGCTTTTAAGATAATCGAATTCTGGTTCATGACTTTGAAATGTACTATAAACATTATATTCTACCCGTTTGGGTACACTATCTTTACTCTGTAAATAGATAATAACGTTTTTTAATATTTCGTAACAGCGACCGTAAACGTGTTCCAAATAAAACACTGTTCCTTACGCTAGGGTCTCGTTGAAAGATCACAACACGGCCGCCTTTATCGCCAGTAGCGAACATATCGCCGTCGTGATTAAATTCAACACACGATATAATATCAGCTGAAAATAAAGCCGTACGTTAAAGCATGATAAAACGTTTTTTCAATTAAACAAACCATTCGATTACCTTCAGTGGCGTCATCTTCCAAAGATCCTTTGACTTGTGAAAAGCACCACTGGATATCACCATTTCCTACAAAAAAGGACAAAACTCGTATCAAAATTCCATCTTAAATCAGCAATTGTATCAAAATTTAACGATTATATGACGAAAAACACAACAAAGAGTACAACAACCGAATTGTTCCAATCAATAAGAATACGACGCACGCCAAAAATGACGCTAATCGTCATTCGAATATTTACTGAGATCGTGCTTCGTCGATGGGTAATCGCTAATTCGCTTTAAGCCGTCGAGAAGATCACACTTTGAAGGTGAATTTCAGATAATCCAATGTGAATCGTTAACACATCGTTTTGGTATAAATAAAAATTCTATGATCTTGGCGCAATCACTAATCTACATACCTGCCATTATTTCAGCGGACCACGATACTTTAACGGTGCGGAAGTTTTAACTCAATCGTCAATTAAAATCATTAATGATTGTTTTAAAAGCATGTGTAAAACATAATTAAATTATTTTTTGAAAAAATGGTAACAGCGAAATTAGAGAAAACAGAACAAATCACAATGGCGGCATTCATTATTCAATCGTAAACTCCTAACAACTGTCTAAACAAAGAATGCTGATCGCTTCGGCTGTGAATCGGCGTCATTCGTGCGGTTCCTACCAAGTAATTACCGTAATTTACCTGATTTTCCCAAAAATGTAGAAAGATTTTGATAAAAAAAAGGAAGAACGACAATGCACTACCGAATGAAGTAATATTTATTTTTTTTGTTTTTTTAGATTTTTCTTTTTTTTCTTTCGAATAATTATATTTTTTATTTTTAAATTAAATCTACTTTCTATTTCTATACTAACTTTTAAAATTGAAAAATATAAATTATTCGATTTATTCAAATCTCTTCAGTGTGTTTTCAAATTCCATGTTCCATGAACAGGGATACAGGGAGTACGATTTTGTAGTGATGATGGATGAAAATTTTGAAAATGAAATAAAATCGAAATACGAGTATATTTAGATAACTGAGGTGAGGGTTCTTATAAAAACAACGCATTGCAAATGCAACTTTATGATTGTAGGAGGTTGAAAAAAAATAATATGCAAAAAGTTTCAACTTTCAAGGGACTCAAATTTCAACAGATAAGCGATAATAATTGATAAATATTATCCGATAATCTATAATGTCATTTTTATATTCCGTCCCCAATTTTGTTACCTTTAATTTTTTCAAATACATAGAGTGCTTGAATATTTCCATTTCCTTAAAAAAAAATATCATCACTTCTTTCAAAAAGTTTGCTTTTATGAACAGAAATTTTAAAAAATCGAAATTTTTGACTATGGTTGTTTTAAATCAACTCCTCAATTATCGTTCTCGGTATTTCAGATTTTTAAAAGTAAAGGAATAAAAAAATTGAAAATAATCATTTTTCTATTTTGGTAATTGGTCTTCAAAGTGATTAAGAAATAATTTCTATTTCTATATCATAGATTATTCAAGTAAGACTTCCTTGCTAGGCACCATTTTTAGTGTTTTCGTTTTGATGAAATGTGACAAGGCAACAATAACATTATTATTAATATATATTTTAGGCCATGTTTGGTAACCAGGCGTGTAAAAATTAATATATGCATAGATGAAACGAGATAACAAGTTAACGAGATCAAATTAATTTTAAGCCATTCAATAAACCGACTCTAAAATTAGGTCTACACCAATCTCTCACCAGATACCAAACGTTGATACACTAGTGCACTAATCGCAACCTCTGAAGGCAGGAGACAATTTACACATTAGTACCAACACGACGTAAAATTTTCTACTTAATTGACAATTTCGAAACGGTAAAAAAACTTTAAATTAAACTATTTCTCTTTCCGTCAACTTCTCGGCTTAACAACCTCTCCTGACACGTATAGGTATAGTTACTTTATTTATGAGTTTCGAAGTAAACTTTTCAGATAATACACGTTACCGTAAATTTTCAACGTTAAAAATTCTGTCAAATTACGAGAAACGTTTTGAAATTTAATCGAGAAAATCGACTCGATTAAGCGTAACGAAGATATACTTTTTATTGTTTCGTGTCGACGGCGGCTAAAAAATTCTAACAATTAAATTCGCCGTCGTCCTTCTTTATTATTTCGCCATTTACGAAGAAAAAGTAATTCTAAAAACTGCTTATAGTTACTTTTGCATATCGAACTAGCATTAAGATACGGTATTATCGTCTGTACCACGATAAAAGCAAACAATCGAATCTTATGGCATGCTTACCGTTTGCGGTTTTTTTATTAACAGCCGTGTTGATTAATTTACTAAAGCTGGATTGTCGTATCATAGACGTCGATTTCACCATTAAACGTTGCGCCGGAGTTGGAATGGATGACGTTACGCTATTTCCTTTGCTAAGAAACGTTGACTTCATTTCTTTAAGTAATGCACTTTTGTGGGCAACACCCATTCCCTGAAAATAAAAAGGACATTTACACTCTGTACGCATAAAATTCGACACTTTTAGTGCAGTGAAATTAGACTATAAAAAAGGAGCAAATTGCATTTTGCGACAATAAAGATTTTTTTGAGTTTGAAATGTTACTTTAGGTGTCACGATTAACCACCAAAAAGTTCCAAAAACTCACCGCTCGGAAACTCCCTTATGTTGATCAAAGGTGACCCCCTCTTTGTTTTTCGCTTATATTAACTCATCAAATATGCACTCGAACAAACAAATCATTATAACTAAAATTAAATTCCATGAAATTTACAAAAAAAAGTTTATAAATTTTTTTTAAAAAGTGAACGAGGGGCGCAAAACACGTGTCAAAATACAGAGTGGAAAAAATGAAGATTGCCTCCTCATTTTTGCAAATGGAGCACGATTTCAGTAATGGGAATGATGGCACTTAACAGGTTCCATTTTTTCAAATTTTAGGAAAATTTTCGTAAAAAGAAGAAAAAATAGATACAATGATGTCAACCAAATTTTTCTTGGGAGGGAGTGGGGAGTAAATATTCAGCATTTTTCATGACATCATATTATCTTAAATAGTGTACATATAAATAAATGTGAAATTACCATCAAAATATCAACTTAAATTTTAAAAAATTTTAAAAATTATTCTTCCAAATAATTTTTTTTAATTTTCCAAAATTGAAAAAATTATTCAATTTGAAACAATTTTTGAAATCAAAAATTTTCGAATCCCATCAATTTTGAAAATTGTAAAAATTGTACTCCGTATCTTAAAAAATTGATCGAATTTCGAAAATTACCAAATTTTCGTGTTCTATAAAATTCTAAAATTTTGAAAAAATTTCCCAAACTTCAAAAATGTACCTCACCGACCTACGCAGTTGAAAAAAATAACTGGCAAAATCTTAAAAATTAAAAAAAAAAAAAAAAACATTATTTAAATTTTTTGAAAAATCAACAGAATTGAAAATTGGCCCAATTTTAAAAATGAAAATGTTTAAAGATTACCAACGTTTTAATTCTATTAAATCCATAAAAATTTCAAAATTTCAAAATTTTGAATAATAAATTTAAATACCTACTCGATTGCAAAAACTGACCTTGTATTTTTTTTTTGAAAATTTAGTAGAATTTTAAAATTTGATCTATTTTAAAAATTGTAAATTTTGAATCATTTAAAAGAAATTAAACCCTAAAAGATTTTTTTGCCTTTACCTGAAATCAATAAATTTTAAAATTTTTGGAAATTCAGCAAAATTTAAAACATTAATCCGATGCAAAATTCAATAAAATTTTAAAAATTTTGAACTTCAAACAATTCAAAAAAACTGTAAGTAATGATTTCCTTAAATAAAAAAAATAATATTTTATTTTTATTTTTTTTGAAGACAGAATTTTTTCAATGAGTAAAAATTAAAAAATTAACCAATTTTCAAGTTTTTTCACTTTTTTAAACTTTAGTGATTTGCTTCGTTTTTGTAAATTTTGAAGATTGATTTTTTATTTATTTTTCAAGTTAAGCTAAATTTTAAAAATTATTCCAATTTTTATACCCAATAAGAATTAAGAAATACTAAATTTTAAAGTTCTATCAAATTTTTAAGTTTTGATTTCTGAATTGTTCTTCAAAAAAATTTAAATTCTAAATATTTACTTGAAACTGATAAATGGTCAAATTCAAATATCTATTAAAAATTGCAAATTAGACTTTCAAAATTTTTTGAAAATTTGACAGAATTTTTAAAATGAATTCAAACTCAAAAAATAATTAAAATTTAAAAGTTGACGAATTTTCAAGTTTTTGAGTATATCTATGGAGTTGATAAACTTTAAAAACTTTGAATTTTCCATCACTTTTTAAAAATTTCAAGTACCAAGATATTTTCCAAATTTCATAAAATTCCAAGTTTTTCCAAATGAAACAACTAACTTTAGAATTTGTCAAATTGAATCCAAACTCGCCGAAATTTTCAAAAGTAAAATCGCTGGAGGTAATTCCTAAAATTCATACCCTACCTCCCCTCCCCCTTGTAAACACAGCTTTAAGTAGAAAAAAATCTCAATAAAACTCTTAGAAGGAAAATTGTTTTTAAAAAAATAGTGTTGGAGGAACTAAAAAATTTTCAATGTTCTAGGATAATTTTTTCAAAAGATAAAATAAAGAAAATAATTTTTGTGGAAAAACCTTAGGAAAAATCCTCTTTGAAAAAACATTTTTTCAATTTGACTCACATTTCAAGAGTTATGAGCCTGAATCGGAAGTGTGAGGCAATGCAGTTTAAATTTTTCCATCCTATGATTTCGACGAGTGTTTTTACGCCACTCGTTCACTTTTCGAAAAAAAAATAAATAAATACCTATGAACTTTTTTTTTTGTAAACATGAAATTTAATTTTAGTTATTATCATTCTTCTTATTAAACACATATTTGCAGAATTATAAGCGAAAAAGAATGGAGGGGGGGGGGGTAACTGGGGGGTCATATTTTTGTGCACGTGGCCAAAGGACGAAGTTGGGGCCCTTTTTGGTAGTTAATCGGTATGCTAAAAGGAATATTTTAACCAAATGACCAATTAAATAAACATCTAATAAACTGGCAATAATAATTAAATAGCGTGTCCCGTAAACACTCTTCGACGTTCTCGACGCATGCTCGTTAAATTGGCGCGCTCGAAAAAGCATCAGAGAAATTTGATACGAAATTCGTTGACCTTATACCGCGAGTCTTGCTAAATTTCGCATTCTCCATTTTCAACTGAAATATTCCACTCGTTTTCGTTATTCAATTTTAACAATCGATAGTCCGCTGCTACGAGTAGAAAGAGGCTCTCGAAACGCGATTACAAATTAGAAATTAAATCGGCCTATAAATACTCGTACTGCGGCCGAGTAATGAAAATAATACCAATTTTCGGCGCCCAAATTGATTAAATCATTCTCGTCGCGTACGAATATGAAGCGTCCATATTCGCATCTCGATATCGATACTTGTCATATAAGGCCAAGGTACGAAAACTCACGATAGAATTTTTTAACCTTCTTTTCTTCCTGTTCCTTTCTTCGGCTTTATGTGGAAAATGTGTCTAGTGCGTGTAAAAGTTGCGAAAATTGATATGACAATATTGACCAATTTATCAACACCTATCAACACTGCCTACTACGTTGTCAATATGGTCGAACGATGAATAATTTTGTTTCAATTTCGTCCTCTTCTTTTCAACACTTTTGACAAAATTGTTAACGTAATTTTGTTAGTTCTCGTCGATGTAGTTCATAGAAGACAATTTTTCATCTTTTCGAGTCATGTCGAGTGAAAAGTAATGCGAATAAAAAAACGCCTTCGTAGAATCGTGAAATATAAAAACTCAACGAGTAGATAATTATTTCTTATGATGCACAAACGAGACAAAATTTCGTTATTTAATACGCATGTGCGATGTTAAAAATAAAATTTCGTATTCGTATTCATTCGAGACGAATATTTTCAATTCGCGGAAAATTCGTCATCTCATCTTATAAATCCGTACATTGGACGAGCTAGAAAAAAACAAAAACAATCTCTCGACCAAATAGTGCTGTTATAAATGAGGAAGAAAATCATTCGTGCGAGCGAAGAGTTAATAACGATTTCATATTATTGATTTGTAATCTATAGGACATATTTTTGAGAAAATGAGGTAGGCATGGGCACCCGCAGAATTTTCTCATGAGGTAGCAAGAGAAAAAGCTGAGGAGCATAGTTTTTTACCTTGAGTTATGCATAAGATTCGTCGAATATTTATCAATTTTTCAAGATAACGCCTTAAAATTTTATAATTTTTTGAAAAGTTATCAATATTTAAAATTAATTTTTTTTTTAATGTTCTGCAATTTTTATAGTTTCTGAAAATCCTTCATTTTTCAGATTCTTCAATTTTTCTCAATCCCTTAGTTTTTTCTTTTTTTTAAATTTTTAAAAATTTTTTGCATAGGTATTTAAAAAAAAATTACTTACTTAAAATTTAAAAAAAAATTAATAGGTACCTTTCTTTTTTTTTTTACTTT
>FIZV01047607.1:0-13035 GCA_900050545.1 Trionymus perrisii | reverse complement strand
AAAAATGAAAAAATTAAAAATTCATTTTTTAAATAATTTAATTGATTAAATTGATTAAAAAATAATTTATTTTATTTTTTCATTACACTCATCTCATCTTTTTCAGTAATTTTAATTTCCATCTTAAAATTTTTTTATTCATATTTTTTCTTTTTCATTTAAATTCTATAAAGTAGAAGTATGAACATTTGGTTGGATGATACGGTGATGGTGATATGTCTGATTTTGTTAATTATATTAGATAATTCTTTCTACTTCTAGCAGTTCTAGCCCACTTATAGATTTCTTAATTTTTCCCAAATTTTCAATTTTCATTATTCTTAGAAGATCCCAAAATTTTGTTAATAGTTGACAATGTTTTCAGCGATTTTTTGAATCATTTTTTTAGAAATTAGTTTTTTCTGACGCAGTCATAGAATTCTAATTTCGAATTCGTTAATTAGGTACCTATAAAGTCGGATTTCCACTTGAGATCAGCATTGTAGTGACAAGAGTACTCACCACGTCACCAGTCACTAAACTCTCGTCTCGTCGTCTCTCAGTAGTCTCAGTCAAACACACCCCTAAAAAAATTTGCGTATATTTTCATTTTGCAGGGAAATTAACATTAACAAACTTGTTCTTTGGACTTGTGAGAAGAGAATTAATTTTTTCCAACGATGCATTACATATTTTGTTCGTTTAATTCTACTTTTTTTTTTTGCTAACTCATTGAAAGTGCACGGATTCCGGACCAATTTTCATTTCAAACTTAACAGCAAGATTTCACTGAATTCTATAATTTTCAACACAAAAAAGAAGTAAAATAAACACATTATAAATCACATTTATTACTTTGATTAAAATCAAAATACAGTAGGTACAATTGCAAATCACTCTGTTTTTCACATTAAAATGTATTAAAATAAAACTGTGTGTAAGTTACACATAAATTCGCATCACTCAACTTTACCCCGCAAAGAAAAAAAACAAAACAATAATAAATTTTCAACCGTAAAATAAAACAAGATGCATTGCAGCGGTAACTGGCAACTATTATGTAAAAAGACCAAGAAATAAAAAAAAAAAAGGTACCTATATTATCGAGAATCACAATTTAACTTTTCATTTAAACGAAACCATTAACCAACTTAGTTATAATAGATACCCAAAAATTTAAAATTTAAAAATTAAGCTCGATCTTAGGATGGCCAATGGTCTTGATAAAATCAATTAACTATATATATTTATAAGCTCGTAGCGTAAGCATTTTAAACTTTATTTATTTTTTTAAAATCAACTTCTCAAAATAATATTTATTGTGATGCTTTGAAAGAAAGTTTATCGCAGAGACCAACAACAGTACTAGTCAAAAACCCGAACCGTCTTAAAAATTACAAACTCTCAACGCGAAAATCAAAACCTATACATAATCTGAAAGTTTTTTTCTCCTTTTCTTTTTCACATATTAAATACAATTTCCTATAAGGTATTCAAATTAACTAACGTATATAATAAAGAGAAATCTCATCGATTCGACATCTCGGCGGTAAATTTGACAGAAATAAATAACAACAAAATAACATCCGAAGGTAACTAAATAAATAAAATGAAAATTAAAAAACAAAACAAAATAATAATAGGGAACTAACAACGAACAAAAAAAAAAAAAAGATTACTTATATAGGGAATCTGAAATTGTGTTAACGCCAATCCGCGCACCACTACAAACTTAAACGTATACCACATCTCGTATATTGAAATATCAAATTATCTAATTCATTCCCGAAGGCAAAATAACTAAAAACTAAAACAAAAAACACACACCATAAGATGTAAAAGGAATTATACAAAGACTATGTACAAAATAGTAGGAAAAAAGGTGGCGTAACAAAAACACAATCGTTTAATACGTGGAATGAAACACATGGAATTTTCGTAGGTATTCGAAAACAATAATATTAGGAATGCTAATAATCATATAATTACAATCGAGAATAATCTATAAATAAATCACAAAACACCCTCGTACAAATATTTGTCTAGAGAGATATACATAGTAGAATTACTTATAAGTTATATAGATAACTATTCGCTAAAATATGAATCAGACTTTAATAAATTCAACTTGTCTGTTACAAATCGTTTCCCAATTCGGCAGAAATTTAAAAAAAATATCCGTACACCAATCCACATGCAGTATACATGGTTGAGAGAAAAATAGAAGTATGAAAGCATAATGAAATATTTAGTCATTAAATATGAAAGTTCAACACAAATTTGGTACAAGATACAATCATTCGAGATCATTTAAAAATTACAATAATTTCAATAAATAGGAAAAATGTGTACCAATTAGAGCTTACAAATTAGCAATAAAATTAAACGTATTGAATGGGAGATGAAATAAGTCTTTGGTTTTTTAACATTATTGAAAAAATGAACAAATTTTGTACCAAATTAGCGCGACGGTAAAATATTTATACTCTTCTGACTTTCAACACCTACGGTTCTTTGACTTAAATAACGGTTTTCTCAGCCTCTCTAATTAACTACAAAACAAAAAAGGTGATAATCGGTCGTTTCGTGTACAAAGTTGTATACAAATAATTTTTTTATTTTTTGTAAACATTACGGTAAAACTGATACATTCTTCTAAAGAAATGTTTATTTTAGTAATTTAGCTAGGTATAGGTAATACCTACATTTTATCACCCATTGTAGGTACATTAGAAAATAAATACCACCTTTAGTGCATTCAAACGTTTTTTAAAAAATCAACCAAGAGTCCAGTAAAATGAGAAAATTAAATCGAATTTTGAGTTAATTAAGAGATTTTAATTGTAAAATGTTCCTTTCGGTGTCCTGATTAAGTACGAAAAAAGTTTCCAAACCCACATCTAAATCCGCGGAGATCTCCTCATTGGGTTTTGCTATTGACTCGTCAAATTCGCGTTTGGACAGAAAAATAATAATAACTAAAATTCAAGTAAATACAATTTTCAACAAAAAAAAGTGGCAAATCTGAGAGGAAAAATATAGGGAAGCCAGAAAGTTGATACATTACTGTGTCACTTTTTCAAAGGGGGGAGAGATCTGTTTTATAGAAAAAATTTAAAATTTAATTTTTTGAAAAACTATATTTAAAAAAAAATCACATTTAAAAAAATTAGCTAGTGAATTGCCAAAATTGCAAAGTTTTCAAAAATTATTAATTTTTAAAAATTTCTAAAAAATAAAAATGGCCATTTTCTTAAAAACTGACAATTTTTTAAAAATTGCAAAATTTTCCAAAATTATAAAATTTCTCAAAATTTTTGAATTTTTTAAAATTCTCTAATCCACAAAAATTATTAATTTTACAAAAATTAAGGAATTTTTAAAAATCCTCAAATTTCCAAAAATTGTTAGCTTCTCAAAAACTGCAAATTTTTCAAAAATTTTCAATTTTTAATGATCCAATAATTTTACGAAATTTGTAAATTTTCAAAAATTGCTAAATTTTTAGTAACTAATGCATAAACTGCCATTTTTTACAAATATTAAAAAAATCATCCCTCCTCCGCCACATACCTTCAAAATATGTATATCAAAAGAAACAAAACTGGAGTCTCAATAAAACCACCGCGAAAAAGTAGAAATCAATAAAATAATTTTTTTTTAATTTGGAAAATTTTTATGTAACATAGTGACAAAACAGCAATTTAAATTTTCAAAAAAAGTTAGCTCACTGAACATAATTTTATTGCAAGTATCTTCCTCTTGAAAAAAAAAATCCTCTAAATATTTTTCTCCACAAGAAAAAGTATACATATTTAAAAACCTTTTCGTTCAAAAAAAAGTCTTACACAATTTCTTAACAAAAAATTGGAAAATAATTCAAAAAAAATTCAAGAGAATTTTTTATCAAATTATTAAAAATATTTTGATACAATTTCAAGTTAAAAAAAAAATTAAATATTTCCTTCAAAAAAATGAAATAGGTAAAATGAAAACGATTAAAAAAAATCCTTGCTCAATTTAATTTCTTTAGAATATTTTGAAATAGGCATTAATTCCAAAACAAATTTTAGACGATTTTTTATAAATATTCTTTCAACTTTTTGATACAGCTTTTCATTTTTTCCAAAAAAATTTAAAATATTTCCCTCTTAAAAATTAACTACCTATTTAAGACGATTTTTTTGTATTTATTATTATTTTTTTTCAAATCTATGATATAACTTGATTTTTTTAAGGAAAATTTTGAAAAATTTCATCTTGAAAATCAATGTTTCAAGACGATTTTTTTGCACTCTTTTTTCAAATTTTGATAGAATTTTGATTTTTTTCTAGATAATATTTCTCCTCAAAAAGTAATTTTTCTATACGATTTTTTTAATCAGTTTTTTTTTGTTTGTGTTAGTTAACGAATATGCATAAAAATAAATTACTGGAAAAAAATTTGATGAAAAATCGAGGTAAAATTTAATTAACAATTTATGTAAAAAAAATCAAGCAAAAAAAATACGTGGAAAATTATCGAAAAAATTTGAATGAAAAGTTTGAGGAAAAATATAAAAATTTATAGAACCATCGGGAAAAAATTTAGATGAAAAATTTAGAAAAATTACATAACAATTTATTTGGAAAAAATCTAACAGAAAAATTTGGAAAAATTTAGTTGAGAAAAATTTAAGATAACTTTTGTTAACAATTATTTACTTGGAAAAAATTCACGAGAAAATCTGAATAAAAATGATGAAGATGTAGAAAAATTAAAAAAATAAATAAATAAAATTTCCTAATAAGTTTTAGAGAAACTTGAAAGAAATTTGGAAAAAAAATATGGAAATTATGGGAAATAATTGAATGAAAATTAAAAAAAAATAATGTTTCAAATATTTACATTGAAAATTTTCTAGGAAAAATTTGTAAAAAGTTTGTAAAAAAATCAGAAAAATTTTAATGAAACAGTAACTTATGAAGTAGGAGAACTCTTTTTTTTTCACTCTGCATATTTTGATGCGTGTTTTTACGCCACCCGTTCAATTAAAAAAAAATGAATTATAAGCTTTATTTTACGTGCTTCGATTTCAGTTCCGATTATTTCCATAATTAAACCACATTTGACGAGCTATAAAATAAAAACGTTGATGCGCTCTCCTTCGGTTCATTTTGATAAACTCGCCAGGGGCTAGGTTCAGGGACTTCTCGGTGCTTAATCGAAACACCAACACAAACATTTTAAAATCACGAACAATCTTATATTAATTCAAAATGCAATTTGCTCTATTTTTCTGGACTAAAAAAATACATAAAATTTTCAATTTAAAAAAAAAAAATTTTACGTACCGTTGTTAAAAAAAAAAAAAAAAAAAAAAAAAAAAAGTTATTTTTTTCTTTTTTAAAAAAAAAAAAAAAAAAAAAAAAAAAAAAAAAAACCAAAAATGTGTTTTTAGACAAATTTTAGGAAAAAATATTTTTCAGAATTTATTTCATGGGGGACATGTTTTAATAAAGGAAGCTCGCTCAAAATTTTTTCCAATTTTTTTTTTAGCGAATTATACCTGAATAATACTTACAATATGAATTTTTAATAACTACTTTTGACACAATTTGTTTTTAAATGAAATTTTCAGAATATGTTTTAAAGTTTTTTATCCTGAACACGTAATTACTTTTCTTGATAAATTTTTCCATTTAGAAAGCTTCTTTAGGATGAAAAAGTTTTTGAAGAAGCTTAAGTCTTCTATCTAACTGTTCTTTAGTCGTACAAACTTTGTCGTAATTATTTTTTTTGAATTTGTTGATAAGATTTTTTTAAATTTTTCAATTACTTTTTTGAATTTTTTCAGGAGTTAACATGGGGTTAACTGTCAAATTGTTTGATTATTTAAAAAATTAAAGGAGCAAAAAATAAAATTTGAATCACTTTCAGACATTTTATCGATATTTTGTCAGTTTAATTTTTAGATATTTTGTGAGACCTTCTGAAATATAAAATTTTTGACTTTTAGATAGTTAGGTATTTTGTCAGACATTCTGAAACAAATTAAAAAAAAAAATAAATAAATAACTTTTTAGTCTAGTTCTTCGCAAAAATCAACTTTCCTAGCGCAAAACTGCAGAAGCCAACTTTTTTTCAATATTTCCCAATTTTTTTTTTTTTTTTTTTTTTTTTTTTTTTTAAAAAAATTTTAAATTTTTTTTTTTTTTTTTTTTTTTTTTTTTTTAATAGAAATTGTAAATTTGTTAAAATACTTTTTCCTGTGAGAAAATTTCATTTTGAACTTATTAAAGAAAAACTTTTCTCATTTTTTTGAAGTAAATTTATTTCAAGTTGATTTAAAAAAAAATTGAAAAGAATTTGTTTTCCCTAAACAGATTTCTCTGAAAAATTTCAATTATTAAAGTTTTTTTTTCAAAGATTTTTTTAACGGCGTGGGTTTTTAATTTTTTTTTTTTTGCAAAAAAGTTATTTTCTCAAAAGTTTTTGATTTTATGGAATTTTTTTCAATTTAGGTATAAATTTGTATAAAATTGCTACAAATTTTTAATTTTTTTTTTTTTTTGTTGCAAATGTCATTTTTTCCAACCGTGTTTCTTTTCAATTTTTATCATAATCAATTTTTCAAATTTTTTTAAATATTTGTAAACTTTAAACAAAAAAATTCATCAATTTATACATTTTTTCAAAGCATTTCATTTGTTTTTTGAAGATTTTTTTTTTTCAACAAAATTTTTTCACCATTTTTTTTATTAGGTACCTACTACCTACCTTATTTTCTATTTTTTTTAAATCACTTGCAGAATTTTATCATTTTTTTTTGTAAATTTTACAGGATTATTTTTTTACATTTTTTTTGTGAAATGTTTTTTCTTTAAATTTTTTAAAATTTACTTTTGAAGAATTTTTTTCTTGCAGTTTTATGAAAAAATTTCTCTACATTTTTTTGCAAAATAATTTCTTTCTTTTTTCACATTTTCATGTTTTTGCTCTGGCACAAAAAACTTAAAAACGTGACGAAATCTGTAACGAAAATCGGTCACGCTGACTTTTAGATATTTTGTCAATTAGAAAATTTTTTTCAAAAAACTGCAAGAAAAATATCTTTTAAAAATACAATTTTTTAGAAATATAAAGAAAAAACATTTCACGAAAAAAATGGGGAAAAATAATCTTTACTTGTGATAACAGAAAATAATTTTTTAAATTCTGCAAGAAAAAAAAATAGAAAATGGTACTTACCGATAATAATTTCAAACTTTCAAAAAAAGTTTTGTTGAAAAAATTGAAAAAAAATGTAGAAATGAATGAATTATTTTTTTAAGGTTTATAAATATTTAGAAAATTTTGAAAAAAATAATTACGAAAAAAATTAAAAGAAACTGCTGTCGGAAAAAATAATACTTACAACATAAAAATGTTATAAAATAAATTGAAAAATTTTCCGTAAAAAGTATAATATATTATCCTCTTCAAACATTTTTGAGAAAAATGACATTCGCAAAAAAAAAAATTAAATTAAAAACTCACACCACACCGTTGAAAAGAATCGTTGAAAAAAAACTTTAAAAATTGATTCATTAGAAATTTTTTGAGAGAAATCATCTGTTTAAATGAAGCAAATTGTAATCAAAATTTTTTTCTGAAAATAAACTTTTAAAATAAATTTACTAAAAAAATTTGGAAAAATTTTGATGTGCTAAGAGTAATTCAAATTTCGCAGGGTCCCTTGAACAAAATTTAAAAAATATTTTCAAGAAAATTTTTGATGAATTAATTTCAAACAAAATTTAACAAAATTGATTTAGCGTAAAATTTTTTTAAACTTGGAACTTAAACAAAATTTAAAAAATTTACTTTTGAACAACAATGGGCTCAGTTCAATCGAGCAAGTCCACAAGAATTTCTTTTCAAATATTCGCTACGGAAAGAAGAACCATTTAAAATTTGTAAATGTAAATTAAATGTAGCCGACGTCGAAATGAAAAATAAATTCAAAGACCGCTTGCCAATTTCTGTAGCGAAGTATAAAGACTTACAATCTTTGTTAAAGAAGAAAGTTATTCCGTCTAGTTACTCCGATTACTATACTAATATAACTTTCTGTAAAAAAATTAAAGATATTCATGATAATTTTAATGACGAAGAGCACGTTGATGACGTTCAGTCTATAGAATAATTAATTATTTATTTCGTTGATTGTATTCATATTTTTTCAATTACTTACCTATTGTTTCAATAAATAATAATAAATAGCGTTCTTTTGTGTTTACTTAAATCAGATTAGAACTTTAGATAATACCTACGTCTTACAACTAACCCTTTCATTAAAAATTGAAAATGTATTGTAGGTACTGTCTTCGAAAATAACAGAAAAATCAACGAAAAAATAAAAATTGCGAAAAATATGTTGATAATCGCAATAATATTTTAGAAAAATTGGATATATACCTACAACCTTTGTGCTTTAATAAACATCAAAACATTCACACCAAATAAGGACACAAAGGTTGTATCTCCTAAAAAAAATTTCAATTCGTCCTTTTAAATGGAAAAAATAAGTTTTGAATGGAAATGATGGTGTTAAGTTTGGGAGAAGTGGTTAAACTGATCATAAAACTAATTGAGAACAGGGAATTTTGATGGGTAAAAAGGATATAGCAGTGTAAATTTTGCGTTACACGTTCCTGTAAAAATCTCAAAATGTGAGATACGACCTTGCGTTATTAACCCTCGACGTACCTATGAACAACTTTTCAAAATCTACCATGCAAGAAAATGATAAAAACTTAATAAAATTTTCAAAAATTTAAAGTTTGAAAAATATGAAAAGTTTTCAACAAAATTCGAGGAAAATAAATTTTTTATAGGAAAAAAGAATTGAAAAACATCAATTTTTTTTGGGTGGGGGGATTCTCTTTAAATTAAAAAAATATATATCATGAAGAATAATCCTTCCAGAAAAAATCCAATTTCGTTCAAATTTGACTGCATTTCGATTTTTTCCAAATTTTCCAAATTTTAGTAAGACAACCAAAAGCTATCAATTTTCCTTCACTTAGGGAAGTAAATTTCTGAAAATGATTTTCTCATAAGAACAATTTTTTTGAGGTTGTAAAAATAAGAAAAACTAGGTAAAAAATTTATAAAAATATATAAATCTGAAAATGAGAAGGCGTTCCTTTTCTTAAACCTTTTTTTGAAGTATGCGACTGATATTTGACTAAATGTATGATTTTTTTTTAGCCTAAATTATAACTTTTTTATGACTTGTAATGGCCGGTAGACACTAGACACCTCGAAATAAATAGCCACAATATGTGCATAATCTTTCTTACACTTCTGAAATATTCAGACAACCAAGAGTACCTCGTCTTAGCTCAAAGGAGACTGCGTGTAATTTTAATTTAAACAAGCGTTAAATTTCACGCGTACGATTTCCATAATCTATACATAAGTAAACGAATCGAAGCGTGTAAATAATTCGTTCTTACCTTCCAGGCTTTTTAATATATTTTTGGAGTCTAGCTTTAACTTCATCATACGTTAGGAATGCTACATATCCTGGATGGGTTACCGCTAATATCTGCCAATTTCTTAATAACGTCGACCATGGCTGAAACAATCTGTAAAACGAGATAAATTATGTTAACTTCTAATCCAATAAATGAAAACTCACTTCGAACATTTCAATTCAATTCGCGATTTAATGCGCATCCAACGATCAATCAAAAATAATCGTTTCAGAATATCTCAGTCATACCTACGCAAAGTCGCGCACGAACTTCGATTGATTCGATTTAAAACTCGCGACGTTTTTCTCATTTCTCATTCACCCAAGTCCCAAACGTCGAATCTCAAAAGTCGCGACTTTCCACCAAAAAAGTTACAGTGGCTTTTCAATAAAAATACATAATATAATCATTCGAGTGAAAGACCTAAAAAATATTTTTCCAATGATAGTAAAGTATGATTTTAATCCAAAACTTGTTGCTTTTTCTTCATGAGAATAAATTCTCAATTGCTTATTTTTGCTCAAACGTAATTTCAAGTGGTGCCTTAATTTGGCAATTTTTAATTTAAAAAAAAAAAGGGGGTGAGGGGTGCCCAAAAGTATTCACCACTGGAAATAAGATTGAGGTGAAAAAAAAAATCGGAAATTGATTCTCACGAAAAGCCACAACTTTGATGGGTTATGATTATGACCAAATGACCAAAAGAAGACAAGAGTTTTAAAATCAGTGAATTTTTTCATTTTTCTATAAAATGGGAGCCACTTAAATTCAGTTCGAACACATTTTGCATTCGAGGTAGCCCCTTTCCTCTTAAGCCAGCTCCTGGTAGCAAATTACCATCAGGTAGCAGTGGTTGGGGTAGGTTCCTTAATTGGAACATTTCAAGTTTTTCCAATACTAATTAACATTTGACTCATTTTCAATTACAAATGCATATTCTGTCAATTTGTTGGCGAAACATGGGTAGGTAAATTTTATAATATCGAACGAAGAAATTTTTTTCATATTTTTCTATTTCAGGGTGTTTAACAAAATTTTTCGAGAAAAAAGCTTGACTTAGCTTGACCTTTTCGAATGACTTTTTTGACATGACAACCAACCCCAAATTTTTTGACCCCCCCCCTTGTGTATATTCGTTTTAAAGGAAATTTCAAGCACTTTTTTGTCCCTCCCTCGAAAATACTCTTCTTTTTCATAAGAAATTTCAAATTTCATGGATTTCTTCATACCAAATTACATTTCAAGGGAAATTTATTCAACACTAATGAAGAGAAGATAGAATTTTCAAAAAAAAATCGAAATTGGAAGGGCAAATGTTTCAGTTTCAAAACATTCAATTATCTAGAATAGAAAAGGGAAACGAAAGAGTCCATACTATCATTTTTTGGTGAACGTAACTTTTTTTCAATTATCAAAATGGAATGAATTTTGAAAAACTGAAAAAATGTTTGGAGTTGTTAGGAAATTTTTAATAACATTTTACCTTATTTCAAAAAAAAATATAATAATTAAGACATTTTTTTTTTGAGTAAATTAGTAAAAAAGCTTGACTTTTCAGGACCAGCTTGACCACAAGACAAAAAGCTTGACTTATCAGACAGCTTGACCGGTTAGACACCCTGAATTTAGGCAATTCAATTGTTTCTGTTTGTTAGTTTTTGGGCTAATTGTCAATTTTTAGAATTTTAAGCATTTTTGGAAAGACGATGATTTTTTTGAAAAAATTACGGAATTTTCAAAAATCATAATTTTTTCAAAAATTGTCCTTTTCTCAAAAACTGACAAATTTTCAATAATTATTGAATTTTTAAAAATTGTTGGTTTAAAAAAAACTGAAAATTTTTCAAAAATTATCAAATTTCTCAAAATTGTTGAATTAAAAAAAATCTCCAATTCACAAAAATTATTCAATCTACAAAAATTACGGAATTTTCAAAAATCATAATTTTGAAAAAATCGTAATTTTCTCAAAAACTGCCAAATTGTCAAAAATTATTGAATTTTTAAAAATCTTTGGATAAAAAACTTTTACAAGTCTAATTGAAAAATGAAAAAAAAAATCAATTTCCTTGGAAATTTGATTGATCGATCTGACAAAATGTCTAAAATTCATCAATTCTTCTGAGATTATTATTTCAACTTTCAGAATGTCTGCCAAGATATCTAAAGTTCATCGATTTCTTTTTAAATAAAAGTTTTGAGATGTTGAGCATTTTTTTTTCAATAGAAAAAACATATTCATGTTTTAATTTTTTGAAAGATGGTTTGAAAACATTTTTTGTAAATTTTTTATGAGGATGAGGAAGAGGAGAGAAGTCGTTTCATTTCAACGTCGGTTGATCAGCCAACGATGATTTGACGGCTACGTTATTTGTGTTTATTCATCTGCCTCGCTCCAACGAGCGACGCTTATCATCGCCTCTCTACATAGCACGAACAAACGTTGGAATTTTTTTTTTCGAAACGTCTCCCGTAAATATTTTACATTTTACGACATTTATTTGGTTTTGGCGAATGGAATGGCATGGAACGAGTAAACGAGAACTTATGTGTGGTTGTCATTAACAAGATGAATTATTGGCGTACGTGTCGACGTATAAACGCGCTGCGTATACAGATACGATTGACGTGTCGTGTCGCATGTGATTCGCTCGAGAATGACACGATTTTCGTGCGTGTGTTTGCGCGTAATTCGACTCGATATTTTTTTCTCAACAATCGACACGGCTACGTGCCTAATTCAAATTATCTATCGGGCTATTGAGCAGAGCAAGAGCAAGCACTTGTTGGGGCATTTGATCATTGATGATCTCAGAGTTGGACACTTTTTGCTCAAGTGAAACCATTGCCACGTTAAAATTGATGGTTTTTAATGAGACACTGCAGAGCTCTTCTTTTGAGACACATCGCACTCGAAAGTACATCATACGATATTACTCTAAAAGAAAACACTTGCATTTATTTGCTCAATAGACATTCCTTTATGTGAGCTTGATCGAAATGTATTCGCGATGGTTTCCATTGCAAGAAAGATCGAAACTCGTATCGTACAGTTTTAATGGTTCAAACGTAGGCGTAGCCATTGTTTATCCATTTAGTGGATACTTAGCTCATCGATGGGGATGGAAGAGTGTGTTTTACATTACAGGTAATCTCAAATTATACCATTTACTAAGCTTGATTTTTAAGCATATTAAATTATTATACTACGATATTATGTCAACACTCACCGAAGTCGAATTAATCCGGATGGAATATTGGTCACTTCACATGTGTGGTTGATCTGCTGAAAATTCTGAAAAAAAGAAACAGAAAATTGTTAAAAGAGTTGCGAACATTCACACAAGTAGATACCTAGGTATAGAAAATATCACAAAAAAATCAAAATTGAAAATTTATATCAAATTTTTCAAAATAATTATCAGAGTGTTTACAAGAAGTACTTCAATATGAAAAAAAAATACTGCGATAACGAAAATCCAACTTCACCTATTAATTTTACATTATCAAAAAAAAAAAACAAAAAAAAAAACAAGAACTATTCTAACATTG
>FIZV01047565.1:0-14846 GCA_900050545.1 Trionymus perrisii | reverse complement strand
ATGGTATGCGGACAGGTACATACTACGTTTGAATAAACAATTGAAAAAAAAAAAAAAAAAAAAAAAACTAGCAGCGCTAGTATTGGCAAAATTACGCTTTTGTTGGCTCTTTTAAACATTCACTTCTTCCTACGCAATTGCACAATAATTAATAGGTTCTAGGTACCGAAAAAATATTTCAATAAGAAAATGCATTTCAAACAAATTGAAATCGGCACTACGCTAGATGGAATAATGATCCGAAACAAGTTTCATCGATGCTAGAATTTAAAATTAAATTAACGAAATTTATTAAAAACATAAGTAGGTGAGGGGTAAAGTACCCAATAGTGAACACTTCGATGTTCGAAGTCGAAAAATGAGATTCAAATTGTTCGATGGTATGGGAGGAGGTCCTTACTCCAAACAAGCTGTAGCACACAATACTGCATAGGTAGACGGTACTCGAGAGTTCGATTAAATACCCCATCGAATGTGTGTAGAACGCCTAAAATTATGATTGCAATATATTACACAAAAATTTTGGTTTAGTAGTTCAGGTTATGTATCACCTAAGAAGCTAAAATTTGCTGTGTACAGTAAAGTAGAGGTTCTTGATGGACCTTTTTTTGGTGGAGGGGGGATTGACCTCTGAGACTAAAAGCAAGCACATTATTTGGAGACCTCTAAAATCTGATCCAAAATTACAGATTTTTTGAAGGGCCAGCTATGACAGGGTCTCTAACAAAATTTCCAAATCAAAAATCAGCACATTTTCAGCACTTTAAAAAATATTTCTTACGAGCCCCCCCCCCCCCCCGGCTAAAAACTCAGTTTTTATAGAAATAATATAAAAAAAATCAATGGACAAAGAAATACCAAAAAATGAAAATACCATACAATAGTAAAGTGTTGCCATATTTTTATTTAGAATGATCAAGAGAGAAAAAATTATTTTCAGATAAATTTTGACAAAAAACTTGTTTTTGCAGTTTCTGGTAGTAAGTAGGTAAGGTACTTGAACAACCAGGAACCGCAAAAACCTTTTTTTAAAAATGATGGGTTAGATGGTCCTGTATCTAAGCAATCGATGAATAATCTGCGAAATTCCTAAACAGTTTGCTGGATATATGGATGATCATAAGTTGAAAGACGCTCAAAGTGTTTACTACTGGATACTTTACTTTATAGGAGAAGTAATGCCATCGATGCCAAGGAAAAGGTATCACTCTAAAACGTAAGTTAAGTATAAGTGTACCTGTTTTATTGCTTCAATAACACCTATGTATACGAGTCAAACTCGTTAATTAAGGTTGGCACTCTTCAAATACCAAGTAATATCGAACATTTGTTTGACGATAAATTTCGTCTTCGATGTTCGTACTTCATACCGATCAATGATCGGTTTAAATTAAAAAACAAAATTTTTCTTCTTATCTTATGCCAAGGGAAAAAAACATTAAAGATGAAAAAATTTTAAAAGTACAAACTAAAATTGGGTTTCTTTCTTTAAAAACCAGGCATACTACGCCTCGCGACTGAAGAGGAAAGAAAATGTAATAAACAGATTCAAATTTAATAATAAAAATTTTCTAATTCAGGTCAGTGGCGACTCTGAGAGGAAAAGTATAGGGAAGTCAGAAAGTTAATATATTAATCTGACATTGTTTCAAAAGGATGGGGAGCTGTTTTATGGAATAAATAGAAAATTACATTTTTTGAAGAACTGTAATACTTTTTTAAAATTCGAGTGTTGGAATTCTTTAAAATTCAGAGTAAATTTTCAAAAATTATTGAATTACCTAAAATTCTTCAATGTCTAATTTACAAAAATAGGTAATTTTTTAAAAATTGTCAAATTTCAAAAAATTGTCAGTTTCTTAAAAACGACAAATTAAAAAAAAACTATTGAATTAAAAAAAATTGTCAACTCTTTGAAGATCGATAAATTTTCAATTATTCAATAATCTTTGAAAGTTGTAAATTTTCAGAAATTGACAGATTTTGAGAAACTGGAAAATTTCCAAGAAATGTCAAATTTCTTAAAATCGTTGAATTTTATGAAATTCTCCAATTTACTACAAAAATTTGAATTTTCAAAAGTCATCACCTTTTCAAAAATTAACAGATTTCTAAAAATTGTAAGATTTTGAGAAATTTGACAAATTTTCAATGATCCAAAAATGTTCCGAAATTGTAAATTTTCAAAAATTTCAATAATGCATAAATTGCAATTTTTTAAAAGGAATATTAAAAAATCACACCCTTCCCCGTCAACGCACCTCCAAAATATATCAAGAGAAAGATAAAACTAGAGCCTTAATAAAATCTCCTGAAAAAAGTACAAATCAAAAAACAAAACCTTTCTTTACAACGATTTTTTTCTTAATTTCTATAATTATTAAAAGTTCGAATTTTAAAAATTCTTCTAAAAATATCTTGCAATATTTTTGAACCTGGTACTTTTACAACTTTTTAAAATTTTGTAATCTCAATTCTTTGAAAATTTGGTGGGAAGTCGGGACTTTCATAACTTCCCCATCAAATACGCTACTGAAAACCAAAAATCAAGTTAAAAAATTTGTAAAATACCACTTGAAAAATTTTTTAAAAACGTATCGAACGATATAAGTAAGCAATAAAAATATTGAATTTATCTACTGAATTAGCGAATAATTTCATAATCATAACCCGACGTCTCGTAAAATTGTTCGCATTTTAGCATTAATTTTATAGTCGATATTAAATTATGAAAATGCTGCGTTCAAAGGCATTGGCCGAAGCACATGCTTAATAATTCAAACTTCCTCGCTCGAAAAGTTACAGGTTTAGATTTTTTTTCAATATCAAATTCTAAAATTGCGACTTTATGAAATAAAAAATTAAATCAATGTTATTGGCTTACTGGTAATTTACTTTTTAATGCACCTCACTTGGATGCGCGTAATAATGAGTACGTAAAAATACAAAAATTAAAATACCTTTAATAGTAAATAATTCGTACATAACTATGAAATAAAATTATTTTCTTTACCAAATCGTTTCTAAGTATGTACAATTGAGAAACAAAAACAAAAACGTTGAAATTAAAAAAAAAAAAAAGATTTAGTAACTTAATTGCATTAGGTCTGTCAATTCCAAAAATACGTTGTAATCATTTAAAATTATCAATAATAATAGTAAGTACACGATTAAGGGGGAGAAAAGAAAAGTAAAACAAATTACTGTAATTCAGCTGAGAATGGAGCTGATTGAAAAGTTAAAATTACATACAAACGGATTTCAATAATATAGCTTTGCTAAATTAAATTTATACTTCACTCAGGTGCCTGCTATCGTACTAGTAGCCCTATTCTTTTTAATACAAGTATTAATCGTTCGTTTTTTTCATAAAACTGGCGCTCTAATAATTATTTTATATTAGGTATAATGTTTGTCGAGTTTCATGTACCTTACATTTAGTATAGGTTAATTACTTAATACACACGATCGTATTTTCGAAAGAAGTTTAAAATCGTGATCGAGCAAGTATCTCGTCACTTAATAAGATTCGTCACCGTAATTAATTTAAAAAATAAATAAATAAGGAGAAATAACTCGTACACGCTGTTTCTAATTAGCGAAGTACGAACCTAGATTCGAATGCCACTTACCTAATCCATAGCATGAGAATTTTAATACGAATAATTATTGTACGTTCCTATTGGTTGACCGTAACTTGAATCTGAATAAAACATGCATACATACAAAATCTAGCTTAACTATTTTCATAAAAGCAATCGCTGTTCGCAACACTCGAATAGATAATGTTTTGAACTTATAGTTACACCGCAAATCAACATTCTACAGTTAATCGTATCATTCGAATCAATTTCATTGTACCTAATTTAAAAATACGTATAAAGCACTCGTATCATAAAACAACGAAATTGAAAATATCTTTAGACGAAAATAGTAATGAGGGGAAACCCCCTATTTGCGTTAAATCAAATCAGAGAAAATAAATTTTAGGGAAAAAACTAATCTGAATGAATCGGATTACTTTTTTTCGATAAACGTTCGCAAAATATGTAGAAACAAAATCAAATTTTTACTTTACCTTGAACAGGGGCGCCATATCCTGAACCGTCTCCGTACGAATAATCGTCGTATCCTGCTTGAGAATTGGAGTAGCCAGAATTCGAATATCCGCCGTAAGAGTCAGCCGGACCTGTTGATAACGATACAAGAAAAATGTAAATGACGCAAGAAAAAAAAAAAAAAATCAGAAACTGTTTAACGTAGAGGCATGTATCAGTTGGTACAAATAACGTGAAACGAATTCATTCACGTACTTGTCAAAAACTGATCGATTTTTTGTTCCGTAGCGTATAGAATTATCGTATACTCAATTGCGCAATAATGTTTTGTAATGGGCTACGGATAAATACTAGGTAGGTAATTAGGTATTAGGTCAACGAGTAACATGCTAAGTATTGTCTCATAAATTTCATCATGATACGTCGATGTAACGAGACGTATCACCGCTGCAGATGAAGTACATTATTCCCAACAGCGAAACGAACTGTTCCGACAGAATATTCGAAGAACACATCGTTCTGTTGGGGTTGTAAATTCAACGTAGCGAATAAAAAGTAAGAGCGGCGATAACTCACCGCCTTTGTAACCGTAAGGATCAGCACCTGAATTTTGGTTATTGGATGATGGATGATACTCGGCTGATGAATCGTAACCCGAAGAACCTCCGGAATACGAATAACCAGGATCGTTATTGTACGACGAATAATGAGCGTTACCCGAATAGGAACTGTTCTGCGGTCCTGAAGGATAGTTATAGTCGGGCGAACTAAAACAAGAAACAAATGGTCAAATTTAATCGTCTGACGAACTTCAGAAGAATAATTCGTACTCACTTGTAATTTTGCGACTGTGAGGAATTCATCGGCGGTGGTGGCATCGCGTTATTATACATGTCAGCTGATGGAGGAGCGTCGTAAGACGAATACGGCCTACAAACACGGTACGGTATGGTATTTCAATGCTAAATAGTTTGCCAAGTATGTTACGCTTGAAATGGCAGAAGATCAGTCATCACTTACGCTTGCGGAGGTGGTGGCTGCTGATACTGGCCGTAACCGTTGGCCGACAAAGAAGGATCGTAGCGTACTCGCTTAGGTGGCATCGGAGGAGGCATACCCATTGGCGGACCACCTCGTTTCATAGGACCCTGAGGACCGAGTCCGGGAGGCGGAACAGGATACGGTTGCGGCGGTGGAGGTGCCGGTGCATAATGTGTAGGAGGCGGTGGATGTCCTCCCATCATATTACCTCTGCCATGTGGACCTCCGCGGGACGCGAGGTTAGGTGGACCGCCTCGATTCATCATGACGTTACCTCGACCAACCCCCAGAGGAGGTACATTCATTAGACCACCACGACCTTGCAAAAGAAAAGAAAAATTTTTCAAATCGAGTCGTCGAATAGTCAGCGATGTCGCGTCTTATATGTGCTTACCCATTCCGGGTGCGCCTCTGTTTCTTGGATTCATGCCGTTTCTACCGCCGCTGTAACAGTAACCAAACGTTAAAGCGATACGTCCACTAACGATATCTCGAATATACTACAGAAGAATGGCAACGCGGTACAAACCGAAGCGAAGGCTGGTGCTGCATAGGGTGCGGTTGAGCTTGTTGATGAACGCCACCAATATTCATTTGAGACTGAATCGGATGCTTCGGCATGTGGGGCGGATTCATGCCCGGATTTTGCTGAACAGGAGGCTGCGAATGATGAGAAGCAGAGTGCATATTATTTTGTAATGGTGACAGCGCAGAAATATCACGCGATTAATTAGTAGATTCGCCAATATATCTAAAATTATTATACCACTCACTTGGCCGGTGTTTTGATTTCCTTTGACACGGTTAGGAACTTTGATATTCCTATTTACCATTCGGTTACCCATTTGATTGGCGATGGGGCCAGAAATGTTGTTCTTCGGAACGTTGCCCTCCTTGGCGTTCTTCAACGGCTCTTTCGCGGCACCGTTGATCGGTATTTGCGCAGAATCATTCGGGTTACCAGCATCGACTCCGAGAGCTCGAGGCGGCAACACGGCTCTGGGTAACATTCCTCTCGGGCCTAGCGGTCCCATCGGTCCAGGTGGATGAAGCGGAGGCCGCGGTAACATAACGGCCCCTCTAGGTCTCGCATGAGGCGGTGTCATCCCTCGTCCAACAAAAGGAGGAACTGGCGGCCCGCCGCCCCTCATCATTCCCGGCCTGCAAAACGATAATTCATGTTAGACGTGAAACATTCAAAATAATAATGCTCGGGCTTAGGTTCACAACGCCTTGTCTAGTTACGATAACAATACTCAGAGTACAGGACTTCATCAACATTCTTAAATAAGTTATGGGTTCGTTTCTGAAGAGGGAGCCTGTATTAATCATCATCGTTTATAAGAATAAGCATTCACTTACTTACTACGTTACAACGGAATTGGTAATGAAATAATAAGACTGAGAAAATAGTCCGGCAACATTAATGTTAAAATTTTTCAGATCACAGGATAATTTCAACATAAGAAATAATAATGGGTTCGCCTCTGATGAGGGAGCCTGCATCTATCATCATAACGTACCAAACATCAAAATAAAAAACACAGGTAGGTAATCTAAAGCTTCGCAATAATCGTCAATCAACATCGAGGATTAAATGTCAACCTGATCAAGAGTTCTCAGAATACAGGATATTTTCAACACACAAATAAAATGGGTCCACATCTGATGAGGGAGCCTGTTAATATTCATCATTGGAAATCTTGATTACACTACGTCTTATATCAACACAGCGACAACGAAACACGTAGAGTAACAGTAAAATATACTACAACGCTTTACCTACTATACTCTAATCTACATACTTAATTACTAAGTACTTCATGTGCACCAACCTTATATGCGGTAATCTCATTCTGTCCATACCGATCATGTTTCTTCCTCTGAACGGACCAACGGGAGGCCACATTAAGCCGCCTCGGTTTCGAGGTGGTCGCATAAATCCTTCTCGCATTTCCATCTAAACAAAATAATCATCACGAAAACATTAACGATTACCGAAAAAACACGTGGACGCGTCACCGCATCGGTCAAGCACAAACACCGAAGAAAGTAAACTGTACAATAATTGATATTGAATTACCTTCAGTAAGTTTATTTAACAATTTTCGTCTTTCCAAGTTTAAAATGACACCTTCTGCTGTCAAATTAAAACAAACGCATACTCCGGCAATCCAAAATCAAAAATTTACAAACTTTTCAAACGATTAAATTCCTTAACTCGAGATGCGTGCGATGGAGGAACAGAACACCAAACACTAATGAAAAGAAAATATCATTACGAAAAAAGTCGCTAATAACAATAATAGCGAATTTCACAGGAGCCGTAGTTTTTTATTTCATTAATCGTCAAAAGAACATCACAGCGTCATTAAATAATGGACTAGATCGTAATTTAATTTAATTAAAATACGGCATCCATAGAAAAAATTCAACGTTGTTGCCACTTTTCGCATTACGGTGTTTGTTCGATATTCGCATGGATATTCGTGTTATTGGATTGGAATCCGGCTGCTCGGGCCGTCATTGTCACGTCACGTTGCAAAAAACATTACAAGAACAACGCTCTCTACAGAAAAAAAATTGAAACATTTCTAAAATCCTAAAATCAAAACAAACGATTTTTCCAACGGTTTCTTTCCGCTTTTTTTCTTATCAATCGCAAATTTGCGAATTTAAAAAAAATTGTCACTTGAAAATTGAACTTGAAACAATATTATTAAAAAGCTAAAGAAATTGTTTCATATTTCAAACCTTCAGAAATGAATCGTGTATATTTTGCAGAAAACTCGTCAAATTACATAGTATGAAACATACTTCCTTCCCATCAAGAGAAGAACATCTCGATCAATGTAACACAATCAAAAGAAGACAAGAGCGTATTCTTCAAGTACGTTTTATTGATTCAGTTTTCCGAAGACGAGCGCACTTTGTCATTTTTCAATTTCATAGGTTCGCATGCAATCCAAGCAAATGTCCGCTACCATTTTGGAAAAAGTTAAGCGAGAAGCGCAGAAACAATGCGAGGAGATTGAAAATCAAGTTTTGTCAGAAATTCGAAATTATCACCGTAAAGAACTCGAGTACAGCAGAAAACAGTACGAAAAATGTATATCTGAAATCAATCAGCAGCATTACTTAAAACAAATTAACGTAAGATAAAGTGTTTCAGTAAACTTCATTACTATGAGCATTTGCCATTTGTTCGATCAATGAACTACATAATTAATCATCTTTCCTGATAGACGAATAATAAAAGTTCGGAAAATGCTAACAAGCAAAGCCTGCGCAATAGGAGCCCGGTAAAAAGGATAGAAAAAGCCGACGTTGATCGAAATGTAAATAAACTATCGGAAGTTGAATCGACAACGAAATCCCTCGAATCTCTCGAACCACGAGCAACATCAGTACGACACCCATGTAAAAAGTAATCGTACATGTTTTTTTTTTTTTTTCGCAACTGAAGTCTTTTATTAATGTTAATGGTAGGCCTATAAAAATTTGATAAAATTCAAGGTTGAACGACAAAAGAGTAAGAGTTACGAGTCCGCAAAAATTTTCTCAACACGTAGTTATCGATTCCGACCACGACAACGACATAAAAGTACGTAAACAAGTTGGCCATATCGCATCCCTATTTTTTAGATAATTTTCTTTAAATGAGCGTTTAAGCAACGTCATTAATTTCTTGGTACGCCTAAGCAGAAACACACGATGCTGAATTTTCGAAAACATTCGCCCGAAGTGAAACATTTGAAATCGTTGCAAAGGTATATAATTTATCCGGTTTTTTCACTCACCAATTTGCTTGTTTCTATATATTTCATTTTATCGCAGATGTGATGGAAACGAAAGCAATTCCAAATGTCGAAAAAAATCACCTTGCTTGAACAAGAATATTTATAAATCTAAACTAATACAATCGGTGAGTGAAAAGGTTTTTTTTTTGCAGCTTCAAACATACATAAGTGAATGATTTTTTTTTCATAGAAAGATGTGGAGGAGCCTTTGTTAACCAGCGACAAATCCGATAAAAACCAAATTGACCAGATGTACAACAACTTAGTACACGATCGAATACGTATTTTAGAACAAAAAGATAAAATATTAGATCGACGAACCATGTTTCTACCAGTAAGTTACATCTCTCTCCGTTTACGAATAATTCTGCATTATTTTTTAGACGAGTAAATTTACTTTACTTTTTGTAATTATTTAGAACGGCGTCAACCGTGCTGAAAAAACGCCTCGATTCTCCGAATACTTCGCTCGTTTTCACAATTCGAAGGTATCCTCGACAAGTGTAATTTCATTAACCAACACTTCTCGCAGTGAAGCCGGCATAAATGAGATTGTGAACGATATGAAACGAATCGAACAAAAGAAAAAACTGTTAAAAAATGAACTTACGCGATCGAACGATGAGAAACAGTTGAAAAATTCTTCTTCGTCGGAAGAAAAAGAAAACGAAAAAAAGCAAAGTTCACCCTGCAGTAATGAAAAGCCAACTACTAATCTCAGTTCAGATAAAACTTCATCCATCTCGAATAGTGACGACTTTTCGTCCAAAAAGATAACCAATCGAAACCAACTGTGCCCGTCTCCTATACCTAAAGCCGCACACAGCGTCAACGAGAGTTCTCGCGAATCGGATAAGAAATTGAAATTATCGTCGAAACATCGTCACTGCAAACGAAAACTGCGTTCTAATAAAGACATTCGAATTACCGTATCAAACGATAGGAAATCTATAGTAGCGAACGTCAGCGATACTGTCACAAGTACTCAACAGCATGGTACCAGTAGCTCGAGCTCGACGAATAAAGATTTCCAAAAAAACGTAACACCGCCCGTTAAACTCGTCGTCAACGTACTTCCATCGGCCGATTGTAAAATAGAGATTAAGAACAATAACTCGAATAAACGATACGTACCTAGCACTAATCAGCAGAATGCGGGAAAAGTAAGAGACTGGAGAACGTTATTTAAAAATCAAGAAAAATTAACCGAATCGTCGTATTACAGCCCTCCCGAATGCAACAGAAACGTGTACGTTACTTCTGGCGAAGAACACGACAAACAAGAAGTTAGTTCACGTTCTAGAGTCGCTACAAAAGATGTAGGTTATTACGTTCGTAAACTGCTGCTGATGAGTCCGCAAAGTATAGACAATTTGGACGTCTCATCTTGCGATACAACTTTGGTAGACGCTGCCTCGCGTTCCACTTCGATCGATTCGATCGTTTCTGAAGAAATTTCGCCCAACAACCGTAACGAATTATCCTATAAGCAGATATCTCCCAGTCATGGCGTTGAAAATCGCGACGACGATTCCGAAAACGTCAGACAAGTGCTACTGAAATGTTTAAGACTGGCGACCGCCGGCGCCGATAGCATAAACCTGTCCACCTTCAAGTCAATCGACTCGTCTTGCGATAATAAAACATCCGGTGATAATGCAGTCACTTTCGAGTTGAATGATTCCAACACTTTGTATAAAAACTTTATCAACGTCGCTATTCAACGATTGCTACCCTTATATCAGAATTCGCTCGATAATAATTTAGACTGCAGCCCGCAATCGACATTCGTCGACTTACAAAATGTTACGTTGAATCGTACCGAATACGAATCCGAAATCTACGAATCAAAAAACGACGACGACGACGGTATTTCTACGTCGGCTTATTTACAGAAATTCGTTTCTTCTTTATCAGCTGCGTCCGAACAGCCGGACAAGAATCGCGATATAATCGAATACTTGAAACAATATATAGAACATCAATCGTCCGTTGAAAAAAACGATAAAATTCCCGAACACTCGTTCGACATTACGGCGAACACGCCACCCAAAGAGGAAAGTTATATTTCTTTGCCTTCGGTGCAAGAACTCATCCAGAGAGGTTTAATCAGCGAATCGTGCGTCCTGAACGAGACGCAAAACGAACCTAAACAATTTCTCGACGAAGAAGAATTCATTAAAAAGATGCTTCAAGTAGACTTCAACTCGGAAGAATTCTCCCACCAGAAGGATGAAGTAGATCCGATAAGTAAATTCGACGATAAAAATGTGAATCATCTATCCGAGTCGGATGAAAAATATTCCACCGATATACGAAATGAATTACGTAGGTTGGGACTGAATTGGATGAATACAACGTGGCAAAGGACGTTACAAGCGTCAATAATTAACTCCACATCCAGCGCCGAAGACAGTGCCGGACCGTTGCGTAGTAATACTCAATTTTCTTCAAATTACCAGCCTAGTTTAAGCTCGAATGCCATTATTTCGCGTCAGAAACTGCCGCGACAATCTCGAGAATTTTTAAACATTTCACCGATAGCTATACCCGATTTACAATTAAGTATACCAGAATTTTTTAGAAAAAATTAATCCAGACTATTATTATACTCGCGTTTCATTTACCAATTTTATATGTATACTTATTTCATGGTGTCAATTACAAACAATACGATTAATTTTATATTCTTTCAAGTTGATAAGTCATTAAAGAGTAGCAAGTTTACTGCAGACTCAGTTTACAAACAAATACGTACATATAAAATGTAAAAAAGAATATATACATACTTTTTATCCTGCCAAATAAGTGTTTTTTTTTATTCGCTACATAGATAGGTAGAGGTACTCGTTCTTCGTGTTTTGACTCAATCGAGAAAGTCAAAACGAATTTCCAAGAATAAGCCAGTAATACGAGATAATATTTAATTAGAATTTATCGATTAATTGTAATACGTGTTCTCTTTCTTCAGCTTGCCATTCTGCGCTGCCCGTTTCTCCAATATTTCCGGCGTATTCTATACAGAGAACAAATTGGAAATTTTGCAGTGAGAATAGCAACACTGCTATAGTATTCTATGTATTTACCTCTCATTATCTGCCTAATCGTTTTCAATGATCCGCCTTTTAAATTCAAAATCTGTGCAGCGCGTTGTTTAATAGAAGCAGGCCCGCTAGTGCATACGTCCAATACAATGTAATCTATCAGTTGTAAAGTATACAAACCACCGTCCAATCTTCTGAAATATATTTCGTTTTCAAATTCTTCTTCGGTCGTGTCTTCGTCCTACGTGTGGCGAAAAAAAGTGGCGGCGTAAGCGTTAACACGCCATTTTCAGCGTACCGTACTCGATTGCACTTAATAAATTCAATGCATTACTTACTCTTGCCATTTCTTCAACTTCTTTATCTATTAATTCTACTTTATCTAAATATTTGAAGTGTAATTCCAACAGACGGTCTACTTTCTCGTGATCGTTTTCGGTGAACTTATTCATCAATCTTTGCCTTTGACTTCCACGACAATGCCTCAGTAAACTAGCGATGATGGATAAGACGTGTTCTGCAGATGAGCAAAGTGTTAAAATGCGCAGGTAACTCGTCCAAGTATCATTTCAAAAGCAAAAATGAACAGTCACTTTACCTTCGTGCTCTTCTACGGTAATGGTACGTTTCTTGCTTTTCGTCGGAGTTTTCATGAATAGTGGAAAGATCGTACGAAGGCCGAGAATGTCAACAAACTTAGTACAGTTATCGCCTCCATGTTGGCCAGACATCGAATGATTCAATACTTTCAAGGATCCGTTTCTGCTCAGTTTTTTCTCTCTGAAAAATACGTACATTTTCGATGACAAAAGAAACCAACACATTGCCGACGCAATAATAACGACAAACTAGATGGAATACCGCAGCATTAAATTCATCAGTTGCAGTCCTTCTCCTTTTAAAAATCTATCGCGATTTTGTTTTTCAATCAGACTGGCGCATAAGCAATTGAATAAATTTTCCATCATTTCTTCTTCTTCGCTCGAACCGGGATCGTGTCTTTTGAAGAACTGCGACGTGAAATGTACGGTTTGATACTGAATTTAAAACAAGCTCGATCACGGTTTACACGAGCGAAATAAATCTTACCGCCAACTGTTGTAAAATTATATCAACTCCGTCGGCGTCTCCGAACAATTCTCGATTTTCACGCGATTGTTGTAACAAAATGGAGAGGATTTCGCTGGCGTACAATTTATTCTGATCGAAAGGAATTTTTGCCTTTAATCGTTTCAACAGCCAAGCCAGTAAACCTTGTTCTCCTATTACTACTACTTTATCCGGCACGAATTCTATTAAATTTTCGAATATCGCTA
Source organism: Trionymus perrisii (assembly GCA_900050545.1). Classification (NCBI taxonomy): domain Eukaryota; kingdom Metazoa; phylum Arthropoda; class Insecta; order Hemiptera; family Pseudococcidae; genus Trionymus; species Trionymus perrisii. Next base: position 1,587 of record FIZV01047565.1, on the reverse strand, counting down.
AAAGCAGAAAAAAATCCACGTTATTCCTTTTACACACCTACAAACAACGAAATCAAATGGATATGCATAATTGCATACGCTCGTTGACTAATTCCGTTCGTTAATCAATCGCATTACCTAAAGTTTTATGAACTCCGTCACTTTCTTCTTTGACAGATTCGTCGAGTCTTTCTAAATTTTGAACGAGTAAAGCGCAGATTTCATTTTTGAATAACGCGTCGATCAAACAATTCGCACCTTCTGTGCTTTCGTGCATTATATCTACATCGGTCAATTCCTACAGAAAACAAAGAAAATATTATAACATCGACGAGTAGTACCTAGACCTAGGTAGATTCTTTACTTATAGCGAATTCTCACCTGTAGTAAATCTACAACAGCCACCGACACATCTGTATTTTCGTGCGATAGTAAGTCTAAGAGAGAAGGTATGGCTTGTAATTGCACTAACAGCGGGTATAGATCAGGAACTGTGGCTAAGGCGTGAAGTTCTTGTACAGCTTCGTGGAGTTCAATTTCCGATTCCATAAATCTAAGAATAACAAACGATATTAGGTGTACTTCGTCTTACGGCGATACGGAGCGATATAATCATCAAAAGCGACCCACTTTTCGGGAGTGTCGACAAATTTAATTCGCATTTCTTGATTTTTCAAAGTACGTTTTTCAAACAACAGCACCATTTTCTTGAGAGTAAATTCGTCGATAACGTCGCTCTAGGAGGACAGAAAAATAATTCGTCGCATAAATTGCTGAACTCAGGTGTATCTAGTATCTACAAGTACATACATTAGAATGATAATCCTTTCAACAACTCGCAACTCACTTCTGTCGACTCTTCTTCCAATATCTGTTGTATGACTTCGTTAGTTTTTTCCTCTTCACTTTCTTGTTTAATTTTTATCTCTTGCTGGCGTTCTTCCCGTAATCTATGCTCCCTGTACCGAGCTACTTCGGCTTCTCTCATCTTTTCGATCCTTCTCTGTTTTCGTTTACTTTCATAATCGGTTCCTTCTTCGTCGGGTATCGAACGATCGCCGGTAAGTGGTCGCTTTGGCGTGACTGCCGGCTGTAAAAAATACATTAATTGTTTTGATCTCATCGATGGCCTTTTTTTTTCATAAATTAAAATCAGAAGATACTAACTTTGTAGTTTAGTAGTTCGCCGATATCCATTTTGCTTGAATGATGAAGATGAACGATTCTCAGTCTTGCAAATGACTTTACGTCAACGTGAAATAACAATCTCACAAAACATTCTCAAATCGTAATCAAATACAATAAAAATAATTCAATAATTATCAAATTAATCACCAAGCACCACGGACGAACGAAATTCAATATTTTTATCTTCACATCACATACTGGACTGCAAAGTTATTCCAATTTCCAGTAGTATAGAGGTTCGCTCACTTCGCCAGGCGCAACGGGATGTGACGTCACAGTAGGCCTACGAGCTTATCAGTACGTTTGCTTATACATGTGTATAACGTTTAACCGCGTTTAACCGGCGATTTAATTCCGCATTAATTAATTAATTAAAATGCGATTGGTGTAATTTTTTTATTTAAAAATGCCAGGGATGTG
>FIZV01047539.1:0-15962 GCA_900050545.1 Trionymus perrisii | reverse complement strand
TTTGAAACGAAACCATCGGTATACGGACGCCCGTACCAAATAATCACCGCCCGCTGTTCCAACCAACGCACGACGCGACGTTTCCATTTCGAAGCTTAGAATGCGAAATATCGAATAAAAAATTAAAAACCTGACGCGAAGATATCAGACCAAAATATTTTCTAATCGAATATCGTATTTTAAATGATCCAAAATATCCCTTAAAAAATAATTCATCTGTAAAAGCAAATCAATAATCCATGTTCCATTGTTTACCATTTCACGTATTAAAAAACAAAACTGCAAATCGTTATTAAACGCAGTCCAGGTGAAAATATACGCGAGCCTTAGAATATAATTTAGGTGATGGCTGAAAAAAATACCGTCGAAGGGACGTATTCTTCTCTTTTACAACAATAATATCTCGCGATTCTCGTGTAAAACATAATTCATCTGTAAAAACAAATCAATAATCGATGTTCCATTGTTCATCGTTTCACTAATTTGAAAAAAAAAACTGTAAATCGCCATTAAACCTAATACTATTTTTTTAATTTTTTCCTGAGTTCTTACTAAGGTAGAAATTACGTGAATGGAAAAAAAATATTGGAAAATGATACTTAAAGATTTGAATTTTGATAGGTAACAGAAATGATTTTAAAATAGTTGTTAAAATTTCAAAATTTTTAAATTGTAGCCCGTTATAAATTCACATTTTTCTTCATTTATTTTATGCTATTAAATTAAGAACGATTGATATGAAGATGAACACAGTCGTTGAGATCTCCTCACTGAATAATGTTTTCATTTTAATAGATAACTCAATAGAATGACGAGCACAAATTCTAGAATCTAGATGTTGAGCTAATTTTGTTTGGGGTGAAATTTTGATTTCATCGTTAAGATGCCTTTTATCGCTAATTTTTGCAGAAAAAAATGAATCAATAATTTTCAAGTTAATTCGAAATTTAGGAAATTTCTTGATCGATATTTGTATTTTTTAAACGGTTCCATGTTTTGACCTATTAATATAGGAAAAAATATGACTTTAATTAGCTGTCAGATTTGTAATCTAAAAATAATAATAATAATACTACTAATGGAATTGTCCGTTTTGCTAGGTACTTATTACTTACTAAACATTTGTGAAGCACCTTTTATCCCCACTTTTACAATTCGATTCATCGAAATGATCCACGATGGTATCGTCTGCAGTCTCATCGATAAATATTCAACTCAATAAGATATCAACTTCATAACTTTCCCAAGAGGTGAATAGGTATGTGACTGGAAAATGAAGAATTCAGCTGAAATGAAACAGAAAATTTTCAATCATTATGGAAAGCTTACCTATGATTGCACTGAAATTCGACTTATGGGAAATGGGATAGTTCGAGATCGAGGTCTCTGATCACGAATTTGAGTTTAATTATTCTGAACAACGTTGCAGATGAAAATCTCATCTTACGAAAACGTTTACGTTAGGTTCTCGCGAGTAATAATTTGTAAATCACCATTCATTAGTCGAACTGCAAGGAGCTGAACTGAATAAAACTGTGGAAATTTTTCACGCAATTGTTTTACATACATACATGTTACCTACCTATTATGAATGAAATCTTTGATAATTTTGTCATATCTGTTGCTAATATGAAAAGGTATAGGTTATGATTTAGCTACAGATACGATCATTTCAAGATCAACTTACCAATTGTGCACAGTTCAGGGGCATTTTTCATTACCTTGGCAGGTGTACTGATTGTACTTCAATTAAAAACGTGAAACTTACTCCTATTTTGTTGTATTTGAGATATTTCGATCTGAAGATGAAACCAAATAGTCTTCTTTTTTGTTCTGCGGTATTATTCTTCAAAATAATCGGTGAGTATATTCCGTATTATTATTTCATAGCTGTAAAAAAAAAAATAAAAAATTAAAAGAAAAGTCAAAATGTACCAATAATTTTTTAAAAAAATAAAATTGTTAATAAATAATTGTTAAAAATAAAAATAAGTTTCAAGGGTATTTTTTGGAAATTTTTCAATATTATATATTTATATATTTTTTAAATAATTTTCTTTCTTTTTTAATGCATTTCTCAGCTGGAACTAAGCACCATCGATTACCAGCGAATTCCCTCAAAGCAGCCGATTCCAATAATCCCAGTACAACATCACCCCCTTCGATACCAGTCAAACCATCGCCAAAACCTCCATCTTCACCAAAACCTAGTGTGGGAGTAGTAATCAAGAAAACACCAGGAGCATCCATCGACGACATAATTCTTTCGGAGGTCAACGTGAATGATAAAATAGAAGCGGACATAGTCAACATGATAGTAAAATATGCTTTGAATTATAGCACCTTCAAAGCTATTCGTTTCACCACAAATGATTACCTGTTTGAAAAAAAAATGATTGAGATGGAACTTAGCGAAGGAGTTGGAGTTCTGTATAATAATTTCAAGGTCAATAGTTCATATAAGGATGATCACACAAATCCAAAGTTTTCAACTCACATACAATGCAATTCTGATGGAAATACGACGGTAAGTGATTGAATTTAAAAAATAAAGTTACGAGAAATTTTATAAATTAATTGGGGAATTTTTCTCCTAAACAGAATAAATTGGCAAATCATTGTTATTCGAAAATTCTATTTTTTCAATTTTAACTTAAAAGTTTAATTTTGAAAAAAAAAAAAAAAAAAAAAAATCAATAAAATTTCATTATCTCTATGATACATTTTTTCGAAAAAAAATTTTTTGGGAAAAGAAGTTTTTTCTAATTCTTAAAGCGACTTTTCTTTTGAAATATTTCGACAACTTCTTTTTAAAGAAAATCATTTTTTCAACATTTTTTTCGAGATTTATTTTTTCTCAAAGAATTTTGTAGAAAAAAGTTTTTAGATTTTTATTCATTTTTTTTATTTTTTTTTTTTCAAAAAATTGAGAAATTCTTTTCTAAAAAAAAAAAATCATAAATTTTTCTACTTCGAAAAAATTAGGAGATTTTTTTTTGCTGGCTACAAAAAATTTGATTGTTTTTTATTCCGACAAAATCAAAATTTGCCAAGTGCAATCTTTCGTCGTACGTACTATAGGTACCTATATTTTTTTACTGAAGAAAATTCAGAAATTTCTCTTTCTAAAAGATTGAAATTTTTTTTCCTACAAAAAATGAGAAATTATGCATTTTCTACTTGGAAAAAATTGAGATTTTTTCACGATGACTCCTAAAAAATTAAGAGATTTTTTCCCATCAAAAATTTAAAGATTTTTAAAAATTAAGTCCCCCCCCCCCAAAAAAAAAATACTAGGTAATTTTGACTTGTAAAAAATTGATTTTTTTACGCTGACTCTAAATTAGGTATAGATATTTTTTATTCCAGGAAAATTCAGATTTTTTTCAATCGAGTTGTAACTCACGTCATTTTTGAAATTTTGGGTGTAATCGAGGTTCCGTCCCCAACTATTGAAAAGTTTCCAGATACAGTATAATCAGCGTGATATTAAGAACTGCATTATAACTTTTTAATTTTAACCTCAGGGATCCGAAGTTCAATTCGGTTGCAGTAAGCCGGGCTACATCTTGATCAACCCAAGACCTATATCATGTATTCGCGAACCGGAATGCAAAGTTATTAAGCCGCTCGGTATCACATCTGGCAGAATACCAGATTCTGCTATCAATGCTACCTCGGAAAGGTGAATAACTTCAGGATAATGCGCCATTGTGATATCATCTGTCGAATATTTAATCTAAAAATGTTCCTAATTACAGACCAAACTACGAAGCTAGAAATATAAGACTGAATTCGGTTACTGGATGGTGCGGAAAGCAAGAAGCTTTCACATACGTTAGCGTAGATTTAGGCCATGTTTATCGTATTAAAGTATGTAATATATTTATCTAAACTATATTTTTTCCTGGACTTGGATATTCATAGTAGAATAATTTCTCGACAGGCAATTTTAGTCAAAGGAGTAGTTACCAATGATATCGTAGGACGTCCGACAGAAATTCGATTTTTCTATAAACAAGCTGAAAACGAAAACTTTGTAGTTTACTTCCCCAACTTCAACTTGACCATGAGAGATCCTGGCAATTACGGAGAACTGGCGATGATCACGTTACCAAAATATGTATCAGCTCGATTTGTCATCCTCGGTATATTTTTTATTTTTCATAATTTAACTAGTGGAGATTTGATGCAAAGAACTCGATTTTTAATTAATTTATCTCGCAGGAATTGTCAGCTACATGGATAACGCTTGTTTGAAATTTGAACTTATGGGCTGTGAAGAACCGAAATTCGACCCATTATTGGGTTACGATTACGGATACTCGCCTTGCGTCGGTTAGTACCCAAACTACCTATAAATCTTTTTAAACTAATTCGTATTAATTTTATAACCTTTCATTAACAGATAATGAAGCTCCGGTATTCCAAGATTGTCCACAACAACCGATCATCGTTAGGAAAGGTCCTCACGGAATCGAACCGGTCAATATGACCGAACCAACAGCCATGGATAATAGCGGTGGTATCGCTCGTTTGGATATTAAACCCCAATCGTTTAAAATACCACATGTCACATTCCACGACATGGTTGTCAAGTATACCGCTTTTGATTACGATGGAAATGTCGCTATTTGCGAATTCAATATTACCGTTGTTGGTACGTAACAACTTCTTTTCACGGGCAAACAAAAATTTAAATAGGTACAATCGTTTTTAAGTTTGAATTTTTTTCTCGTAGACGAAACCCCACCTCAACTGAATTGTCCTCAAAGTTACGTAATCGAATTGGTCGACAAGCAAGACAGTTACGACGTGAACTTCACCGAAAACAGACGTAGGCTTAACGTAAGCGATGCTTCGGGTGAAGTTTTTATTACCTACAATCCCGAGCGATCAACCATTCGAATCGGCGATTTCGAAAATGTTACCGTTACCGCTATGGATAAATTTGGAAACAAAGCTACTTGTTATTTCCAAGTACGTATCGTTGTATTTTTTGAATTTTCAAAAATATTTTCGAACGAATTCCTTATTTGAAATCTTTCATCCTGCATAGGTTTCCGTTCAAGCCACATCGTGCGTTGATTGGGAATTAACACCGCCTGCTAATGGTGCTTTGAACTGCTTACCTGGTGATAAAGAGTTACAGTGTATTGCTACATGTAACAAAGGATTCAGGTAAATATTTCGAACTTGGTAGGCATTGAAATGAAATTTCATTTTAACAATCAATTACATTTTCAGATTTACCGATGGCGAAGTTGCTAAAACTTTCACATGCGAACAAAAGAATTTATGGTCTCCTTCATCAGTAGTACCCGATTGTGTTTCTGAAGGTATAGAGCATCCTCCATTGTAAAAATAATTTTAATTTGATCAGAAATTTCATAACCCATTCATTCGGTATAGATACTCAACAAGCGGAATATCATTTCGTTCCAAGCATAACTTATCGCGCTAACGGAGCAGTAGCTCCAGCATGCTTGGGCCATTATGTCGATTTAATGAGCCAGTATCAAGATGCATTGAATAATGTATTGACTCAGAGATGTTCTGCGGTCAACATCAACATGAATGTATCATTCTTGGAATTAAAACCATCACTGCTTGACGATAACATGGTTCTAGTACGTGGAAAATAAATAAAAGTTCATCATAAGTACTTATCAAGCATCTAACGATTTGCGTTTTTTTTAGATCGATTATATTCTGGGAGTATTACCAGCGGTAAGACAACCTCAATTGTACGAATTGTGTGGATCAACTTTGAACCTTATCTTCGACTTGAGCGTTCCTCACGCTAGCGCCGCTATCGAACCTTTATTGAACGTATCCGGTATTGGAAATCAGTGCCCTCCTTTGAAAGCTCTGCGTTCCACTATCGCTCGTGGGTTCTCTTGCAATATAGGAGAAGTACTGAATATGGATCCAAACCAGGTCCCGAGATGCTGTAAGTTGATTTCATTTGAAACTGTTATCATTTTTATAATTTACAACTAAAACTCATTTGATATTTATAAATAGTGCATTGCCCGGCTGGAACATCTGCTGGATTAAGTCAAAAATCTTGTACCTTATGTCCACGTGGTTTCTACCAAGATAAAGATCGTCAAGGAAGTTGCTTACGTTGTCCTCAAGGAACTTATACCAGAGAAGAAGGTATTGTTTTTTTTTTCTTTTTGTCATTCATTGAAGAAATAAGACCATTCTTAAATTTTATCCACCTATTTAATAATATGTATTGTAGGATCAAAGAGTCTTTCCGAATGTATTCCGGTTTGCGGTTATGGTACATACTCTCCAACTGGACTGGTACCATGCTTAGAATGTCCACGAAACAGTTACACCTCAGAACCTCCTCTAGGTGGATATAAAGAATGCCACGCATGTCCACCGAATACATTCACCTATCAACCAGCTGCCCCGAATAAAGAGTTCTGCAGAGGTAAGATTTTTCTGCTATTTGGAAAAGTCACCCGATGATTGTTATTTTACTTTGGCCTTCTTATTCAGCCAAATGTCCTCCTGGTCATTATTCGGAAACTGGACTGGCACCTTGTGCTCCTTGCCCTAATAACTTCTATCAGCCCTTGAGTGGTCAAACTATTTGTTCGGAGTGCCCATCTACTATGAGAACCAAAGGACCTGCATCTGCTGGACGAGAAGAATGTCAAAACGTCGTCTGTACTGAGAATTCGTGTGCTCATGGTGGACTCTGCGTTCCAATGGGTAAATGTTTCGTGCAGATTTTTCTTCGACAATCGAGGTATGAGAAAAATAAAATTTTAATTAATTTTTTTTTGCAATTTTAGGACATACGCCGCAGTGTTTCTGTCCTGCTGGATTTTCAGGAAGGCGATGCGAAATTGATATAGATGAATGTGCTTCTCAACCTTGTTACAACGGCGGTTTATGTGTTGATTTACCTCAAGGATATAGATGCCAATGTAAAAATGGTACGGTATATTGTTTCCAATTTTAATTCCGAGATGTCAAGTGGATTACTCAAATTATTATTCATTCTTGAACAGGATACAGCGGTATTAATTGCCAAGAAGAAAAATCCGATTGTCGAAATGATACGTGTCCGCAAAGAGCTATGTGTAAAGATGAACCTGGAGTTGGAAATTTCACCTGTTTGTGTAGAAGTGGATACACAGGGGCAAACTGCGATATGACGGTAATCACATAATTTTTTGAGTAAATTTTTTTGGAATGAAAAAAAATCTCAACATTTCTGATTTTTTTTCTTCGAAGAAAAAAAATCAATTTTTTTGAATTATTATTATTTTTTTTTTTTGAAAGAAAGAAAAAATCTTAGTTTTTTGAAGAAAAAATTCCTTGGTTTTTCTAAAATATTTTTTTTTTCAAATTTTAGAAGGATTTTTTTTGGAGAAAAAACAATTTAAAATTTTTATAGAAAAAATTTTTACATTTTCTTTGAATACTTTCATTAATTTTTCTGAAAGACAAATAATTACTTTCAAATAGGAAAAAAAATAGAATTTTCTTGTGATGAAAAATACCCATCTTATTTTTTCATGTCAGCATGATTTTTTTTTTTTTTTTTTTTTCAAGTAAAACCTTTCAATTTTTTGGAATAAATTTAAAAAAAAAAAATGAGAAAAATATTTTATATGTACTATTTGGAGAAACAAATTCTTCAATTCTCCCAGAGGAAAAATATTTTTCAAATTTTTGCAAAAAATTGGAATTTTCAGTCTACTTTTTTTCTTTTTTCTTTTTTTATTTTTTGTGAAAAAGATACTAATTTTTCTGAGGTAAGAATATTTTTCAAGTTGTAAAAAATTAGAAATAATTTAAAAAGTCTTAATTCTCAAGAATAGAAAAAAAACTTTACCTACCTAGTAAAAATATTTCTCTAACTTTCGGAAAAAATCTTAGCTTTGTAAATGAAAAACAAAAATCTTTCAATTTTTGATGAAAAAAATTTCTTGATTATTTTCGAATAAAAATCTCTTAATCTTTTTTGAGAAAAAAATTCCTTAATTTTTTCGTACTTAATAAAAAGATTTTCAAGTTTTGAAGTCAGAATAAAAACTTGAATTCTTTTTGAAAAAAGGACCACAATTTTTTGTCCAAATTTTCTTGAAAAAATCTTCACTTTTTGGGGAGTGAAAAATATATATTTTTTTGTATAAAAAAACTTTCAGTTTTTTGGAGGAAAAACATATCTTAATTAAAAAAAAAATCATTCTTACATTGAACAATTGAAAATTAAAAAATTTTCAACTCGTCACCTGTTTAGAAATAAAATCTATCTGAAACCCAGAAAATTAATTTCCAGTTGATGGCCCTATTAACCAATATACCTAAATTATTTTTAATAATTGTCTAAACTTTAATTCGTTCACATTCAGGTGAATCCTTGCACAGCAAACGGAAATCCTTGTAAAAACGAAGCCAAATGTATCGCGCTGAAACAAGGAAGATATAAATGCGAATGCCCTCCAGGATGGGAAGGACAACATTGCGACGAAAACATAGACGATTGCGCCGAACGTCCTTGTCTATTGGGTGCTCAATGTACCGACTTGGTGGCCGATTACAAATGCTCATGTCCTGCTGGTTTTACTGGTAAACGATGCGAGGTTAAAATTGATTTATGCGCCGAAAATCCTTGCGAAAATGGAGTCTGCGTCGATAATTTATTCGCTAGACAATGTATTTGCCATCCTGGCTGGACAGGTATTTACGACAAATGTTCATTGAATGGGAATGCACCTCGGATGAACTCAAATTATATTCTTTTTAGGACCAAATTGCGAAATAAATATTGACGAATGTGAAAGTAATCCTTGTATGCATGAAGGCGAATGTACCGACTTGGTTAACGATTTCAAGTGTACGTGCGATGTATACTACACTGGAAAAAGATGTCAACATTTGATCAACGACTGCGCTTCGAATCCTTGTCAAAATGGAGGATCTTGTCTGGATATGTTGGACGGTTTCGTATGTAATTGCAGACCCGGATTTGTCGGTATGTAATTTTTTTAAGGCAACCATTACTTTTTTTTCGAGAAAATTATTTAAATTATAAATACTATAAATCTTTAGGTATACAATGTGAGGCTGAAATCGACGAATGTTTGAGCGATCCATGTAACCCAGAAGGTACTGAGAGGTGCTTAGATTTGGATAATAAATTCAAATGTGTATGCCATCCCGGATACAATGGAGAATACTGCGAAGTAAGTACTTCAATTTTGAATTCGAATAATTCTTCACGAATGATATGGTAAATTATTCAATTCACAGGACAATATCGATGATTGTGCTTCCAAACCTTGCATGAATAACGGTAAATGTATCGACGAAGTGAATAAATATTCTTGCAAATGCCCACCCGGATGGACCGGAGCGAATTGCGAAATAGATATCAGTTCGTGTCAAAGCAAACCATGTCTAAACGATGCTCGTTGTATTAACTTATTCCAAGATTACTTCTGCGTGTAAGTGCCAAAAAAATTCAAACCAGTTGGATGAAAAGAGCAAATTTTAATCCCTCTTAATATCACAGATGTCCTTCTGGAACTGACGGTAAACAATGCGAAACTGCTCCCGAACGTTGTATCGGAAATCCTTGTATGCATGGAGGCAAATGTCAAGATTTCGGTTCCGGTCTCAATTGTACTTGCTCTTCTGATTTCACCGGAGTTGGGTGTCAATACGAATTCGACGCTTGTCAAGCTAACGTTTGTCAAAACGGAGCCACTTGTGTTGATCACGGTGATGATTATAATTGCATCTGTGCCCCCGGATTTACTGGCAAAAACTGCGAAGAAGATATCGTCGACTGTAAAGAAAACTCTTGTCCTCCCACTGCAACCTGTATCGACTTGACCGATAAATTTTATTGTCAATGTCCGTTCAACTTGACTGGAGAAGATTGCAGAAAACGTTTGTACTTGAATATTTCCTTTGAAAAAAATTCCAACCTGTTTCTATAAATTGATGGGTTTTTTTTTCAGCTATACAAGTCGATTACGACTTGAGCTTCCCCGAAGCCAGTTACAGTTCTGCTGCTCTAGCTGTACCGTTTAGATTCGAAGGTACCAGACAGAGTTTGACTATCGCTATGTGGGTACAGTTCTCTCATCACGATGAACCTGGCATCTTCTTTACACTCTACAACGTCGGGTAAGCGATAAGATGTACATTGTGTTGAGGCACAAGTGATACATAAAATACAAAATTCCATTCATGACATGCATGTCAGGAGTGTAACTTTTTTAGAGGAATAAAATAGTTATGTGCAAAATTTGCATTTGTTTAAAAATGAAGACGCTACGAAAACCCTTGAAAAGTGAAAAAACTGTTTTTTTCAAAGTAAAGCTCTGCTACACCTTCACTTTTAAAGGGAGTCAAAAATTCTAAGAATGAAAAACGATCGTTTTCTTTAATACTACCCATGCATAATCAAAACAATTTTTTTTTCTAATTTTATTTTGCCTTGCCCCTTCAATTTTGGAGGTAGGCACCATGTAACTACGATATTTTTTGTTTCTTATGGATTGGCTATTCACATTGTATAATTTCTTGCATCACTCAGGAAACACCCTGTATGTACTTAATTGGTACCTAACTTATTTGCAAAAAAATATCTAAAAATATTTTTTTTTCGCAGAACTGGTCATCTTGTTAACAATCGTCGAGTTTTGGTGCAAGCTCATTCTAGCGGAGTCCAAGTATCGCTGTTCCCAGAAATTCAAGATGTATTCTTACCATTCCAAGAATACGCGACCATCAACGACGGTCAATGGCATCATGTGGCCATTGTATGGCATCAAGGTTTATTAACTTTGGTAACAGAAGGTTTAATTGCCAGTAAAACAGAAGGATATGGAACAGGAAAGAAATTACCAGAATTGTACGTATGGTTAATTTAACGTTCTATAAATATTTTAGACGAGCTTGGCAATTTTTAAAAATATTATTTTTTTTGCAGCGGTTGGGTTGTTTTAGGAAAACCTCACTTAGACAGTGTAAAATCTTATACAGAATTAGGTTTCGAAGGTCATTTAAGCAAAGTTCAAGTTTGGGGAAGAGCTCTCGATTTCACCAACGAAATTCAGAAACAAGTACGTATTTTTTCTTAAGAGAGGACAATGTTTCGGAAAAATTCGAACTATACCTATTTTAATATCGCGATATTTTTAGGTAAGAGATTGTAGAACGGAACCAGTATTATATCCGGGATTAGTATTGACTTGGGCAGGATACGATGACATTCAAGGAGGAGTAGAACGAATTGTTCCGTCACAATGTAGCCATCATATTTGCCCGGCTGGCTATACTGGACCTCAATGTGACCAAATGGTTCAAGATAAGGTGATAAAAACAATTCAAATTTTAAAATTACCTATCCTTAAAACTGAGTATTCAGTTCTGATGCCTAACTATGGAAATTTATAGATACCTCCAAAAGTCGAATATTGTCCTGGCGATCTCTGGGTCATTACAAAGAATGGCTCTGCTCTTGTATATTGGGACGAGCCCAAATTCAACGATAACGTTGGAGTAGTCCGTGTAGAAGAAAAAAGTGGCCACCATCCGGGCCAAATTTTAATGTGGGGAAATTACCACGTTGTATATGTAGCTTTCGATGGATTAGGCAATACCGCCACCTGTGCTTTCAAAATTTACGTATTAGGTAAATTTTTATTCAAAAACTAAATATCTATGTGAATAATAAGATATCGTGTAACATCATTGATAACATTTCGAATTTATTTCATTACACAGCTGAATTCTGTCCACCTTTGGCTGATCCTATTGGTGGTACACAGAAGTGCAAAGATTGGGGATACGGCGGTCAGTTCAAGGTTTGCGAGATCGAATGTAATCGTGGATTAAGCTTCTCCGAACAAGTTCCTAAATTCTATACTTGCGGCGCCGAAGGATTCTGGCGACCGACAACCAATCCTAATTTACCTTTAGTTTACCCTGCTTGTTCTCGTAAGTTTAAAATCATTAACAAAAAAAGTTATCAAATGTGAACCTAGTTTTCAATATGCTAAACAATGATTTTTCGTATCTTTCAGAATCTAAACCAGCCCAAAGAGTATTCAAGGTTGGTATGAAGTTCCCAACGTCAGTATTATGTAATGAAGCTGGGCAAGGAGTATTGAGACAAAAAGTTCGCAATGCAATAAATGCTCTCAATAGAGAATGGAACTTCTGTTCTTATTCTCTGAAAGGTACGTAGTAATCAAAAATAACTTCCTGTCAGGGAGTTCATAAGATTTATGTAACAACTATTGGGTGAATCAGGTACTCGAGAATGTAAAGATTTGAATATCGAAGTGAAATGTGAACATCGCACGACAAGATCAGCTATCGACTCTGGACATTCCTACCAAGTCACTACTTCGTTACCAGTCAGAAGGTACGTACATAAGTCAACGAATGAAAGATAATTTCAAACGTGGTAATTACTGCGTGCAATTTTAAAATTTCAAAAATCTATTTTATAGGGAAAAACGTCAAACTGGCGATACTTATGGTATTCATATATCTTTCCCCGCAATGAAGTAAGTTAGGTTGCAAAAAAAGCCGAATGCCCTTACACTAACAATCTAATACTCGTAACAAAAATTACAAAATATTGCTTGCCCATATCTACTTTTAATATACTTAGTAATTGTTTTAACACCTGATAATGCTTTGTATTTTAACATTTCGTACAACGGAAGGGAGAACAAATTAGCAAAGATATTACGTGATAATAAGTACGTGAAAAATTACTTACTTTATGATCCATTGAAATCTCAATTTTACACCGATGCAATCACAGTTGTAGGGCAATTCGTTGATCTCTTCTCTATTTGACCAGAAGCATAATGATACATAATTTCTCTTAAACAATTACTTAGATATTTCTTAAATTAAATAGTACCGAAGCTAGAAATATAATGCAACTTGACGAAGTAACGAAGTTTTGATAACAAACACGATACCTCTGATAAGCGTTCGCCTTACTTTCGCTGGCGATTATTTTTATTTTGTGTCATTGACCTTGTTTTGTACGACTACGTTGATAAATTTGATGATTGAACGTCCAGTCGTTCACCCAATGTCACGTGTATGAAAAGTATGAAAAAAAACTTATTGTAATTATTGTACCTACTGGTAGGATTGTAGAAATACCTAATTCTCTACTGAAAATGATAATTCATGTGAAGCAAAGAGGCTTCCTTTGTAGGAAAATGTTGTATTATTTTTGCTTTCGAACTGCTAATCTTAATGTTAATGTACAGTTAATGTTGTTAATGTAATGCTTGAAGGCCTTAATACGTATCTATTAATTACATAAACATATTAATCAATAATCAGCTTCAGTGCATCTAAATTTGATGCATGTAGGTAATCCTGATTCATAAAACTGCGTACTGCGTCGTTCGTGCTTTGTGCATACCACGTACTTAATCGTTCTAACACACATTTCTTCATGTAAATCTGCTGACAAGATTGTAATCATAATCCGAAAGATTTTACTAAAGTTTCGAATTTTTGCAGCGATCCTGTTCCAAGTTTAACTTCCAATCAACGGTCTACAGTACAACAGTTGTTAGAAAAGTTGATTTTGGAAGAAGATCAATTCGACGTGCATGACATTTTGCCAAACACTGTACCTGATCCAGCTTCTTTAACTTTGGAATCCGACTATGCTTGTCCAGCTGGTGAAATAGTAATGGCTCCTGATTGTGGTAAGCTATCGAAATGTTTTTGTAGAGTTTAAAAAATACCAGAATCCGTAAATATATGAATTTATTTTTCGTTTTTAGTTCCTTGTTCTGTTGGAACTTATTACGACAAAGATGAAGAAAAATGTGTACCATGTCCGACCGGTACATATCAAAGTGAAACTGGCCAAATGCAATGTACAGTTTGTCCAACAATTGCTGGCAGACCTGGAGTTACCATTGATATCGGAGCTCGAAGCGCTTCTCAGTGTAAAGGTACCTAAAAAAATCCATTTGATGAAGTTCCTACGATAACATTTTTTTACGTTAATTATTATCATTTCAGAACGCTGCCCACCTGGTAAATTTTACGACGATGAAGCCG
Source organism: Trionymus perrisii (assembly GCA_900050545.1). Classification (NCBI taxonomy): domain Eukaryota; kingdom Metazoa; phylum Arthropoda; class Insecta; order Hemiptera; family Pseudococcidae; genus Trionymus; species Trionymus perrisii. The sequence goes on along the minus strand of FIZV01047539.1, from coordinate 1,865 downwards.
GTTTATGTCGTAGTTGCGGGCACGGATTTTTCCAACCTAACGAAGGAAGCTTCAAATGTCTGCTTTGCGGATTGGGTAAAACAACCAGAACAACAGAAGCTGTGTCACGAGAAGTAATGAACTCGAATTGAAAAATAATATGTGCATATTGAAAGAAAACTAATGAAATTAATTAATTTTATAGGAATGTAGAGACGAATGCGCCAGTGGATTACAGTTGGCTGTACAAGGTGATTGTGAACCTTGCCCCAGAGGAACTTACAGAACACAAGGAGTTGAGTCAGCTTGTCAAAGCTGTCCCATTGGTAGGACCACCCCTAAAAGTGGAGCTACTACCGTGGAAGAGTGTTCATTACCTATTTGTTCTCCTGGTATGTTAAAATACGTCAAATTCGTATTCTCTAGTGTCTGTAACACTTATATAATCTCACTACCTCTATTTTTTCAGGTACCTTCTTAAATGGCACTTTGAATTCTTGCATACCGTGTAAAAAAGGAACGTATCAACCGAACGCGCAACAAACCAGTTGTATACCATGTCCTCCAAATACTAGTACGAAAGGAATCTCATCGACTAGTAAATCTGAATGCTGGAATCCTTGCGAAACCAGCTCATCAGAAATTCACTGTGATAAAAATGCACATTGTTTGCTCATACCCGAAACTAGCGACTTCAAATGCGAATGTAAACCTGGTTTCAATGGTACTGGTAAACACTGCGTCGATTTATGCGAAGGTTTCTGCGAAAACAAAGGAACTTGCGTTAAAGATATTAGAGGAAATCCAAGCTGCAGATGCGTTGGTTCCTTCATTGGCACTCATTGCGAAGATAAATCGGATTTCGCATATATAGCAGGAGGCATTGCCGCTATAGTCATATTTTTAATTGTTATCGCACTGTTCATATGGATGATTTGTGCAAGGTATTTATTTACTCATGTTGCAAGTGTATTATCATTATGCATATTTTTGTCAAGTATTAACTTTTTTCCCCTTTAAAATTTTAGATCTGAGACAAGAAAGGAACCGAAAAAATTAATCGCTCAGACGAATGATCAAACTGGTTCTCAAGTCAATTTCTATTATGGAGCTGCTCCTTATGCTGAATCTATTGCTCCATCTCACCATTCAACTTATGCTCATTATTACGATGACGAAGAGGATGGCTGGGAAATGCCTAATTATTATAATGAAACTTATATGAAAGGTTAGGACTTAATTGATGTAAAAAATATTAACCTATGCAGGAAATTCATTTTTTTTTTCAATTTTCAGAAACGCTACACAGTGGAAAAATGAATAGTGTGGCTAGTATTTACGGTAATAAAGATGATTTATATGATCGATTGAAACGCCACGCTTACCCAGGCAAAAAAGGTATGCACATTTATGAAATTTTATCATCTTATTGCTAAAATTACAGTATTTTTAAAATTGTGTACTTTGTTACGTTTTCAGATAAAAGTGACAGTGAGAGCGACCATTGATGAAGATTGTATAAATTAAATCAATTATTTGAAGTCATTTTATGGATTTTTTTTTATATGTGTATATTTGTTATAACCTTTGTACATAACTTCAATTTAATATTATGAAAATTCAGTGATTAATTGAAAAAGTAAATATGGACAGTCGAATGTGAATATGACAACGTACCTACCACTTGAAACTTGAATTTTTATCTGTTGTATTTTAAAAACTCAGTTTTAAATGCATTTCTCTCTCATTAATCACTGAATTATGATTACCGTCGTGCTCATATTTAATGTTAAGTTATTTTTTTATAAGTTTTATTTAAGAATTTTTTCTTGTTTTGTTTCTTGTTTTGTTTTTTTTTTTCTTTAAAAAAAGTAATCCAACCTTTT
>FIZV01047443.1:0-19373 GCA_900050545.1 Trionymus perrisii | reverse complement strand
CCACTTTCGACAATTTTCCGCCATAAAAGTTTTGCTAGCCAAAAATGTTTTTTTTTTTCTTATTTGCCTCCGCACTATAACTACCAGGCGTAATTTTTTTTTATTATTCTTGGACATTTTCCAATTATGGTACGAATGTTGAGTATATTAAATGGAAAATCGCGTTAGATAACAGCAATTTTTTTTCTTCTAAATTGCACTATTGTTTGCAAGGATGATTGCTACGTGAGAGGGAACGATAAAAGAATTGATAAATGCTGGCACGACGAATATTGCCATTCGTATTCCATCAGGTTAATTGAATTAGCGTGCATTGTCAAGTCCCAACCTCGTAGTAATACGATTAACGATCCACAAGCCAACTGTTCAGTTTACTTTACGTATGGTTTCGTCTGTGGTATGGTATGGTATGGTATTTTTTGAAAATTTTCTTTCATCGTGGCGAAGTCATTTCGAATGCACGATTATTCAAAAAATAATACTCAGGGTCAACGAAGTGAAAAACTGCGAGCGTTGAGAAGAGAAAAATCTTATTCGAAGATTACGTACCGAGAGATGTTTACATTTGGACGTGTGCATAGAAAACATTTTTGGATACAAATCGTAATTTTTTACTCTCGTTGGGTGGATTTGTATCTGTCTGTCGGAGAGAAACGCTACGCTCGAAAGTCCTCTTGTGACCGGCTGACGAACGCCAACTGAGGCAGTGCGAGCATGAGGCTCTACACCGGGTTCTTTGTCGACAATACACTGTGTCGAGCTGAACGTTTTGAAAATCGCGCGTCTTTTTCTTCGCTGCTTTTTCATTATTCTCTATCCCTTCCATATTATGCGGTACTCGATCGGCCCCAGCCCTGCCTGCAGCTCTTCTACTGTTCGTTGGCTTCTGCGTGTTCTATCATGTTACCAGTGTGACGTTTGAAAGCCTCTCTTTGTGTAAATTAGTGAGGAAAAAACGAGTTATCAGTACTTGTTGTTCATCAGCCGAGTAACAATATTGGAAAAAAAAACCTCCACAGTATGCGAATACACTCGTCGAGCTATGCCCGATATTATGTTCACCGGTGACTGGAAACTGTAAACATGAGTTGCTGCAGCCTCAACTGTGGGAAAAAAAAGTACACGAGGAGTATTCGTACAGATTTCGCGTAGGTAGGTAAATGGCAAAAAAATGTTGCAAATTCATTCGATCGAGGAAGTTACGTACCTCGTGCTCCATTACGCATTCAGAAACAAATCGCCGCGTTAGCTTTCATTGACACGTACCCCTCCATCATTTGGCCCACGCTGCTATCGAATAAATTGCCATCTAAAATTCGTACGAAAATCCGCTCTATCTCTTGTCCCACGTTTCCATGGCGTATCTTACGTTATATTGCAGGCATAACCCTCCCTCGCTGGTCTGCATGTCATGCACCCTTTTGTCGTAGTAAAAGACTTCATAAAAGTCCTAGTTCCGCTATAAATTGAACTTTCAAAATTCGTCAAGCTGAAAGCTCTGTAATGTGATATTTTGTCGACAATCAAACATATACGAGCTTGTTTAAACGAATAATTTTCACTGCTTGGAATGGCGCGGTGCTCTTCTGGAAAAAGCATCTAGATTGGGGTTAATTACGAGTATCTGTAAATGGTGGCTTTTGGAGGTCGAGACGATGACTTTGATTTTTTCCTCAATTTTTATCATCATCGTCACAGGGCAGTCTATCGATACAACATTATTGCCCTAATCAGTGACGTATTTGATAGGGAAGTCATGGAGGTCCGACTTTCCTCCAATTTTTCAAAGATTTTTATCAAGTGAAAACCTTGTAAAAGTGGTTCGAAAATTCTGCAAGATCTAAAAAACAGACTTTCATGTTTTATCTGATTAGGTATAATTTATGAACAGAAATTTTTAGAAAAATTAAAAAAAATTGAACTTAGAAACATTTAAAAAATTTTTTAATCAGAATTTTAAACAAAATTGCAGGTAATTCAAGTGGAAAAAAATTCCGATTTTCTATTTGTACTTCTTTCGTGTAAGTACGTAGGCAGGGGCAGGGGATTATTTTTTAGTATTCTTATAAAACAAATATTAAAGTTTATGCATTACTAAAAATTTGGTAGTTTTTGAAATTTTTGAAATTTCAATATTTTTTGAAAGTTTGTTAGTTTTGAGAAACTGACAATTGTTGAAAATTTTACAATTTTTGGAAAGGTTATGATTTTTGAAAATTCCTCGATTTTTTAAAGATTAAAATTTTATGAATTAGAGAATTTTAAAAAATTCATCGATTTTGCTTTAATTAATCATTTTTGCAATTTAGACAATTCAAACAATTATTGGATAATAAGAAATTTACCAATTTTTAAATTTTTAAAAATTCAATAATTTTTGAAAATTTATCTGTTTTTTGACTGACAATTTTTAGGAATTTCACAATTTTTTAAAATGTGGAGATTTTTTAAAAAACCGCAATTTTTTAAGCATCAATATTTTTGTGAATTGAAAAATTTTAGAAAATTCATCGATTTTGGGAAATTTGGTCAATTTTTGAAAAGTTTGCAATTTAGACAATTCAGAAAATTATTGGATAATTAAAAATTTGGTAATTTTGGGTAATTTTTAAAAATTCAACAATATTTGAAAATTTATCAGTTTTTGAGAAACTTAAGGAATTTTACAATTTTTTAAAAATCAACATTTTTGTGAATTAGAGAATTTTTGAAAATCCATTGATTTTAGTAAATTTGATCAATTTTTGAAAGTTTTGAAATTTAAATCATTCATAAAATTACTGGATAATAAAAAATTTGGCAATTTTGGGTCATTTTGAAATTTTTGAGAAACTGTCAATTTTTAGGAATTTTACAATTTTTTAACATGTGGAGATTTTAAAAAAAACCGCAATTTTTTAAACATCAATATTTTTGTGAGTTGAAAATTTCTGGAAAATTCATCGATTTTGGCAAATTTGATCAATTTTTGAAAATTTTGCAATTTAGATAATTCAGACAATTATTGGATAATAAGAAATTTGGCAATTTTTAGTAAGAGTTTTAAATTTTTAAAAATTCAATAATTTTTGAAAATTTACCTGTTTTTGAGAAACTGACAATTTTTAGGAAACAATTTTTTTAAAGGTGGAGATATTTTAAAAAACCGCAATTTTTTAAGCATCAATATTTTTGTGCATTGAAAAATTTTAGGAAGTTGATCGATTTTGGTAAATTTGATCAATTTTTGAAAATTTTGTAATTTAGATAATTCAGACAATTATTGGATATGTAATTAAAAATTTGGTAATTTTTGAATTTTTAAAAATTCAATAATTTTAGAAAATTTATCAGTTCTTGAGAAACTTGAGGAATTTTACAATTTTTGAAAATGTGATGATTTTTTTAAAATTCTACAATTTTAAAAAAATCAACATTCTTGTGAATTAGAGAATTTTTGAAAATCCATTGATTTTTAGTAAATTTGATCAATTGTTGAAAGTTTTGCAATTTAAACCATTCAGAAAATTATTGAATGATAAAAAATTTGGCAATTTTGGGTAATTTTAAAATTTTTGAGAAACTGACAATTTTTAGGAATTTCAAAATTTTTTAAAATATGGAGATTTTTGAAAACTCGCAATTTTTTAAATATCAATATTTTTATGAATTGAAATTTTTTAGAAAATTTATCGATTGATAAATTTAATCGATTTTTGAAAATTTTGCAATTTAGGCAATTCAGAAAATTATTGAATGATAAAAAATTTGGTAATTTTGGGCTATTTTAAAATTTTTAAAAATTCAACAATTTTTGAAAATTTATCAGTTTTTGAGAAACTTGAGGAATTTTACAATTTTTGAAAATCCATTGATTTTGGTAAATTTGATCAATTTTTGAAAGTTTTGCAATTTAGACCGTTCAAAAACTTATGGAATAATTGAAAATTTGACTATTTTGAGAAACTTGAATTTTTGAAAAATCAGCTTGGAGAAACTGACATTTTTAGGAATTTTACAATTTTTAATTAGGTGATTTTATAAAATTAATAAATTTTGGTAAATTTAGTAATTTTTGAACATTTTGAAATTTAGACAATCCAATAATATTTTTGAAAATTGAAAAAAAATTATTCTGAATTTTAAAGAAATCTTAACATTTGAATATTAAAAAAAAATAATATGTTGTTCATTTCTTCAAAAAATTGAATTTTAATTTTATTCCATAAAACAAGCCTCTCCCCATTGAAAAAGTGACACTGTAATCATGTAATGTATCGACTTTCTGACTTCCCTACATATTTTTTCCTCTCAGATACGCCACTGGCCTAATCAAATATTCTTCAAATACCAGACTCGGCCTCACTGGAAGCTTCAGAACAGTTCAAAATCGCTTCTAATCGATTCGGAAGATCAAAATTAAGTTGTAAACCGATTTTCAGATATTTTTGTCGATCCTCACGGGGATGGCGAATTTTTCATTTTTTCTTGGAATTGATGGCTGGAGAAAAATCAGGCTGCGAACACACAACAAAAATTTTCTAAATAACCGGTGCCAATCAATCTAGGGGGTCACCAGTATGATATATCCGAATTTATACGTGCTGAGCTGCACTTGTGCGAATTCTACAGCACTTTTGGAAAACTGGAATTTCCAAAAATTTGCTGGAGGCTCCAGAACGGTTTATAATCGCCTCCAATCTATTCGTAAGGTCAAAATTAGAGTTTACATTGAATTCCAAACTGTTATCAAATTTAGCCTAGATTTTATTTTTAATTAGGGTGTAATTGAAAATCCAAAAATTTCCTGAAGGCCCAGAACTGCTCAAAACTACTTGAGACCATTTCCAATCGATTTGTGAGATAGAAAATAGGATTCAACCCAAATTTCAGCTTTCCAGCTCAATTTGGTGAAATTTTGATGTTTTTACCTTTATATAATATGCTATATGGCCCAAATTTGATTTTAAAAAATTCGCCAAAAATAGAGTTTTGCATCTTAGCACCTAAAATTTTGTCTGGGACTATACTTTGACATGCTCTTTCAAATGAGCTTCGTTTCGGCCTGAAGTTTTGTTGCGGGTTCGCGGAGCTCCCTTGTCAGAGAAATTACTCCGGATGCAGATTCCAGTTTTCAAAAATCTCCATCGATTTCGTATAAGAAACCATGCACCGGAATGTCGTTATTGCACAAAAAGTATCGCTTCCAAATAGAACTTGATAAATACCTGGACTTGGAATCGAAGTATGTCAATTACCATGCACACGTTGCATCAGTAATTATCAACTTCCGCCAAAGAAGCTTTAGCACCTTCTCTTTCTCGCTCGTTTACAAATACTGTACGTTTTGAGCGAAAACTCGTTCGTCGTTGGAAACACTGTGTAGTACTACTTGTACCCGTCAAACTCTATTACAAAGAAGAGGGAGTGAAACCAAAAATGAATCGAGTTATCACATCGAAAACATACCACGCGGTTGCGGGAGAGTTGAAATAACGCTTATAAGAAGCGCGATTAAAGTAATTTTGTCGTAAAATGACACAAATACAATTTATTTTGTCGCTACAAAGATAAACCAAGTGGAATAATAATTCGGTGCTTGTGGATCCCGTCGATAATTTTCAATCGCTCGGAGAAACGAAGCGATGCGTTGGGATATTTTCTAATTTGTTTATTTTAAGCTATAGGTACTAGAGATTGGTAAAAATGAAATCGAGAAGAAAAAATTATAACGGGAAAGGTTTCGCAGAAAATTCAATCAAGAGTCTGACAGATGATGAAAAACATTTTTAAGTAATCTGGTACTTTTAGGATCGATAAATTCTTCTTGGGAAAATTGTTGCCTATTTTTCTTTCTTTCTTTTGATAAGATGGTTTGAGAATTTTTTTAGAATACGTTAATGGGGGGTCATTCTAAGAGGCTCAATTTTTTCTCTCTCTCTCTCTTTTATTAATGACTTGAAATATTACTGAATTTTTGTTTTTCACCTAGAGAATAGTCAAAAATGAGAAATTGGATATATTTTTATTTTACATTTCTTTTTTTACAAAATATTTTGAAATGAAATGTGATTTTTCAAAAGCAGAATGCAAGTTCTCACAAGACAAAAACATTTTTCATATCACATTTTAATGGTATGATTGGATGAAAAATATTGGTAAATTTTTTGGAAATTGAAACCTGAATACTTTGAAATTTGTGAAAAATTCGTTTTTTGTTTACCATGGACATAGTGTCTTCAGTAATTTAAGTCTACAGGTGTTATAGTTATTAAGGTAATGACAATGAGGCATCAATAAGGTGAAATGATTGTGATGGAAAATAACTGATTATTATGTTGATAAAATGAAATTTTTGAAAAATTCAAGGAGTGTTTTTGAAATGCACTCATTTCCTTGTTCAGGCTGATGAAGTGGTGAGTAAATGGATCATCCACATTCCCTATAATATTTCGAAAGAGTGAGAGGGATGGATGAAAATTTCTCATTGCGTGTATATTATGTAGATGCTTTTTTTTTCTTTTTTTCTTTTTGTCACTTGGCGGCTGATCTCAAACATGAAATCTTGTGGCAACATGATGTCGAAAACATGTTACTTTTTGTGATAAGTATGTGATACTTGTGCTTTAAGAAACTTCCTTGAGATATGTCGAGATACAGAGAACTTGCGAATTTCAATCAGTTTTTTTTATTGATGTTTTTAGCATTTCTTTTCAAAAAATTGTAAATTGCTCCTGTGACGATTGCTACGAATTAAAAGTAGTGGGGGTCATACTTGCTACCTCACAAATATTTATGTATCCTTCTCCTACCAGTTCGTGTACAACTAACTGCCCAATCTTCTTTCGTTAAGGGACAGAAAATTTGAAAACATTCACCTCCTTGAAAATTTTAGAAATTTTTACCCCTTAAAATAAAGAGTAGTCAATTTTCTCAACAGGGAAAATGAACAACGGGACATACCCAGGGGGCAGTACCATCTGATCACTCGTTTCTGCTGACACAACGCAAGAAAAAAACTGGTCTGTGACAATTGCCACGGGGTGTGGGTAACTAGGGAAGTGGTAGTAAACTCGCAACAAAAAAATTGAAAATTCACATCGAATGAGGAATTTTGTGTAGGTCATTTTTTTTGTTTTTAGTTAGCGAAGTTTTGTTGGGATAGGCACACTGAATTTGGGAGGCAATTCTGCAAAATAAGCATGTTCGCAGTTTAGGCCCTATTTTCAGTGCCCATATGTTTTGTTGGGGAATGGGCCCCTAATGTTTCAGTTGAGTTTTTGAACATTTCGCACCCTTGGAGTAATAACATTTCATCACAAAAAAAAATGAAATTTTCAGGAGTCGATTTAAATTGAAAATTGTCAATGAATTGATACGTTGAGCATGCAAGGTTCAGGTTGGCTCTCACGGATGTGTGGTTCGCAAAACCCTCAATAGCTCTCACGGATTGTGATTTGCAAAACCCTCAGTAGATCTTATGAATGGTGTGGTTTGCAATGTCCTCAGTAACTCTAACGGGCATGTGATTCACAAAACCCTCGGGAGCTCTCATGGACGTGTGGTTTGCAATGTCCTCAGTACCTCTCACGAGCATGTGATTCACAAAACCCTCGGGAGCTCTCATGGACGTGAGATTTGCAATGTCCTCAGTACCTCTCATGGACGTGTGGTTCTCAAAACCCTCAGGAGCTCTCATTGAGATGTGATTTGCCATGTTTTCAGTACCTCTCATGAACGTATGGTTCTCAAAACCCTCAGTAGCTCTTATGGATGTGTGAGTTCCACAGACGTGTGGTTATTCAAACGTCTGATGGTCTGATTCATACGGACGATGGCAGGGTCGCATAGTACGCATGGGACACAACAACACATCCACTGATACCATTTACACCCGTATCTTCCTCATAGTCAAGCTACACTGCAAAAAATCAAGTACCCCAAAAACTTGTCAATCTTTCAAATTGCAACTATTGGAATGAAATGAAAAAATGAAATAAAATAGGCCTAAGATACGATCAGACAGTTTCATCTTGTCAGAAACTCATTTTTGGTTTTCCAACTCGAAACAACATTAAATCGTAATGATGGTTTTACAAGTTTGTAAAGTTAAAACGTATTACTATGCGCGAAGAATTACTAAACCACCTGTTTGGCTTCTGCATTAATTCAATATACAAACAGTCAGTCGTGCACTTCGCATAGACGCCCGTAATTTCGGCGAATGTGTTTTATAACTCGTTGCTCGCAGCTTCGTTCACGGGCAAGGTGTATTTATGGACAATGAAATGGGTCATTCGAGCATCAACCAATATAAATCATTTATTCGTTTTGTGGAATCATGGTTTTTGAACTCATTTTCCTTAACACGAGCACGATATTTAGATCTAAGATGTGATTTTACGTGTTATTAATTATTGCCACAGATTAGAGATGAACTTTTCTTCATTGTTGCTACCTCATTACGAGAACGAGGCAATTCATGTTGTGTGGGCTTGACAACATACTATAGCTTTTGCGATAACTTGAATGTTGAAAAGCGAGGGCGTTATGTAGTTTGGAAAAAAAATTGAAATCGTTTGTAAAAAAAAAGAAAAAAGAAAAATATACTCGAGAGCTTTGATGCGAGCGCAGTGCACAAGCACATACATATATCAACGTAAAATAATGGCTTTTAAATTGAAGTCACATGTTGCGCCGTAATTGATGGTATAATTTTGAGATTACTCCTTTTAAGGCGAGCTAAGCCAGACATCTTTGATCAATGTTGCGAAATGAAAGTGTTGAAAAAAACTCAAAACTGTGCCTACTTTTTAGTTCGCCATTAAAGTACATTATTATTCGGATGTTATGAGATTTTGAGTTGTTCTTGATGTGTGCATGCCTGTACACCTAGCCTACATGAAGTACAGGTATAGAAACGATGAAATTCTCGCAGTATTTTAATGGAATTACCTTGGCGCGAAATGTGAAACCGCAGTTGTTAGTCATTTGTATCGCATGTACATATACACGCATACATAGTTACATACGAGTAATCTTTCTAAATAAGCTCGTATTACAGAATAGCAAAGCAAGCTGGATGGATGGCGATGAGCTTGGATTATATGATCAATTTCGTTGTAGAATGATATCCTAATGCAGTATTTGGAGTTGTGGACTGCTTCAAAGAATTTTGGAAATTTGAAGCCTACAATCTTGATGAAGCAGCATGTCACTGATGCATTGAACTGCCTTAGAAAGGCTCATAAACCTACTTGGGGAGATGAGGAAAATGCCGAGAAAATGTGCTGAAATCTTTTTTTTAATGCTGCCAGCGTAGTTTTACGAGTAGAAAATTTCGGCATTGGCAGATTTAGACCGACTAACTGCACGAAATCGAAGGCAAGCGAACGAATTGTACGCCAACGAACAGCGAACACTACGATGAATTTCGTTCATGACAACACCGCTATATCAGCGCGGCAAGCACTGCTAGCAGAAAGCGGAAAGGTGTCTCAGTATAGTGCACACTCATAGAACACGGTTTGCGGGACAAAGAGAAGTTGTATGCGCGCGCATACACGACTCCTCTTCCCCTTCATCCATCCAAATTATATATGCGCTGTGCGCCAGAGCTTGGAATAGCGTTCTCCGGTATTCACACTCTCTATCTTTTTCTGGTGTCCAATGCGAGTCCATCTATCCATCTCTGTCTTACTCGTTGGTTGAAATAACTGCGTCACCGGTATAGTTGCATATCAATGTGGTAGTATGTCGGAGCAGGCAACAATACGAGATTGTATTCATGTATTGGTAGCAGGGTTGTGGTAATATCGCTTTCTGCGCGTTCGTTTTTGTTTCAGTTCCCTCTTCCACCCTCTTACCATCATTCGCTTCTTTGCTATGTGTGCTGCGCTGTGTTGTGTGTTGTGTTCCACAGTCCACGCAAAACCATTCGGTATTCCAGTAGTAGTGTCGAGCACTTATGCTGTGTACGTGTATTTCTTCGAACGCGCCTTTTTCATTTCGTCGTCTTCTTTCTCGCCGCTGCTTTTAAAAACAATCTCTTCATAAATCGTCTAAATTAATTCGTGTTTAAGGGGTTTTTCCCCGCTGTGGTAGAAATTTTTTGTATTTCGAGTGGGCCTCCATGAGAGGAGAAATTATTTGAAGACTAAATGGTAGTTACGGATTTTTTTGTGCATTTTTTAAATTATTTTTCTTTATTGCGACGATTGCGTACTGATTTTGGTGTGATGTGTGTTTGTGACTTAGGTTTCAATCAATTATTGGAGTTAATTTAGCCCGCAATTGGAGTGCAATCGAATAATAAATCATGACTAATCCGGTACTCGAAGCGAAAATTAATGGTGAGTATTTTTTCAAATTTTTTTCACACATTTTGCAGCCTGATTTCATAATTTTCAGATTAAAAATTATTAGTCGACCTGTTGTTATCTTAACTCGCCAATTTTTGTGAGCTAGGATGCAGGAGTTGCCAGTGCACATGTTTGGAACCAGGAACAATCAATCCCGTTTAGCCCTTTCACCCTGATTGTTATTAAATCGCTGTGTAGCAGCGTGAAAACCAGTGCTACTTACCCTTTTCGTAGTCTATTTTAAGTTTTGACTGGTTTGTTGCTTGAATGAGCAGTGAATCTGTGGTAGGCATGGATTTTGGCTATTTCCTATGGTCAAATTTCAGTCAATTGAGTTATCACAACTGGTGATTACGATGGGCAGGTGAAGAGTCTATTAAGTTAGCACTTACAACTGATGCTTGCCTAAAAATTTGCAGTCAATGAAGCCGGATGGTTTTGAAAAAAAATTAGGCATTGTGATGTGGACAAGTAGGCCTGACATGTTAGATGCAATGTTACCAGGCATCAAGGTGGCAAGAAAGTATGTTTTGATAGTTGAAGAGGTGACTATCACATCATTGATATGCAGATGATCTGAAGAACATCATCATAATATATTACAGTTACAAATTTTGTGTAAAGTTGTGAAACCAAATTCTATAATCCTTGAGTAACAACTCTTGAGGTGATGCCAGTGTCAGGTTCCTGAGAGTGATATTTGATTGGGCCTAACATTAAAAAAATTCTCTTCAAATTAGTAAGTTCGATAACATATCTGGAACTATTAATAGGTATTTGATTTGAATGAAGATACGATTTATGTCGATTAGGACAAAGTATGTATTGTTCATTATTCGATATAAAAATAACAATTCTTTATCTCAACTTAAGGAATGGTAATCGTGGCAACGACGAATATCACGCATCATAATTTTGCTTGACCATATAATACGCTGCTAACTTATTACTCATCAATTTACCATACCTAATTAACGGGAAGTAAGTAGCTGGCTGATAGGCGAGCCTACATGCCATTGATGCCATAGGCCCTCGACAAGACCGTATCACCATGAGAACCAATACACCACTGTAGGACATTGCCTTTTTTCGAGGAAGCTCGCCGAAGAGAGCGAGAGAAAAATGCGCATCGGAATTGAAATAATCGTCTTTTATTCGAAAATAGCCGACGAGACAAGAAGCAAGCTTGGCTCGAACAACGTCGCTGAACGTACTGAAATTGGTTACATCGGTGAATATGTACTACGGTTGCGAAGTCCTACATTTTTTATTACGAGCAGTGTTGCCTGAGCGAGGCACTTGAAAAGATGACGAACAGTGGTTGTTCGCAGCAGGCTAGCTGTAGTAGGCCTGCAACTTGATGACATATTGAACGGGAGTGGAACGGTGCTCGAGGTGATTTTAGATTTGGCTTCGATTTTATGAGGATACCGGAATGGGTTGAAATTTATGTGAATGCGATAAAGAGGGGGAGAAAGCCGATAAGATGGAAGTGCAGTTTTGAAGTTCATATTTGGGTAGATTTGATAAGTGTTTTTTTCTTCTTTCAAACATGTGGGTTGTTTATGACTTGATTTTACCTAAACGTGTGTTCTGAGTTATATCGGTTGTGGGAAGCACGATTGTGTTGATTGGTGATGGAATTATTTGGCTCGTGATGATTCTTAGAAAAGTATCAAGATTGTGGTGATCATGACCATGTCAAATCTGTTCGACTTGATGTTGGAAATATGTTATTGAACGACTCCGGTGGATCTCAACAGAGGATTTAGATGAAGATGTTAATGTTGTGTATCATCTGCTTTTTGAGGCCCTAAGCAGACTGGACTCGAAGGACTTTCTATAAACCAAAAAAAGCATGAAAAGCTATGTTTGCACAGCTTTTGTTTTTTCATTTTGAAATGCTTTGCGAGAAAGCAGCGAATTTTTTGGGAAAGAGGAATAAAGCCTCAAAAATTTTATTGCACTGGAGCCTTGAACTAATTTTGCAGGTCCCAAGTCAATTCAGAGATTCCTTCGAACATATCGCCAATTCGTCGTATTAAAATGTTGATAATTTGATCGAAATCGTACAAAAACTGGGTATCTTTCAGTTCCAAATAGATGACCGGATCTTCCTTTCAGAATTTTTTATGGTGGCTTTGGAAAATTTCCACAAAGAAGTTGAAGCTATTATTTATTACAGAGGTATTTATAATGAGCATGGAAATTTCAAAGTTTTCTAGGTAAAATTTGAAATTCTCCACTTTTCTGTGGACATTTTCCGAAGCCACCATAAAGGATGCTTGAATTCCTTCAATTTGAAGGAAGACATTTCCATACCTAAAGGAAAGTCATTTCAGGATTAATCGAGGAACAGTAACATTATAATATGTTTTATTCTCATTTGAATGAGAATGAACATCCATTTTGATGATTTTCTTGAGCTCAGTTCACCACAGAAAACCTCATGTTGATTTCCTCTTTGTTTACAATTTGTGGAAATTTAAACCTTCCCTTCCAAGTTTTAGTATTGAAGCTCGTCGACGAGAACGTATATTGGGCGCCTCACACGAACAGGTTTCACAACTGGTTTTATGTTGGCGCAGTTCGAGGCATGTGTGTATGATACTCCAAATGTACCTATTATCCAGTTGCGGTTCAGTATCGGATATTGATGCGAGCTGAACGAAGCGTTTGGGTTCAACCCAAGCTGAGCTGGTTTTCGATCTTCGACGATCTGTATGCTGTATGTCAAACCAGATTGATTGACATTGTTGTTCAGTAATTTTTCGAACTTTGGAACTCTCCTTGCTGTTATTTTTGCGCCCTGGGATCAGGTGCTTTGAACTAGACACAATATTGAATACCAATAGATCTCCGAAGCCGAGCAAAATCGCGTGAAAAAATTGAAAAAAACATGCGAGAATGTACGTACCAACGAAATGTACAAGATTACCGGTTCCGACGTAAATTAATTTTTTCCTTCTCGCTGTTTCAATTTTAATAGCTATAATGCGGGTCTTAATAACCGTCACCGTAAGCCGAATACATAAAAGATCCACAAGTATATATACACGAAAAAAGCGAGCTATTAACATTAAATTACGCGCGGCGTGTGGTGTCAATGGCAGCGGGGTAGTGGAACGGCGTGCCACGCCAGTGTTACCACATCTGAGCAACGTGGCCAATGCTCTCGTGTCATTGGTAGGCCCTTACCTTGTGCGCGCGCGTTTTGCGACTCAAACGCTGGCTTTGGAAGGACATAAATTTCTGAAGGGCTTTGAAAATCGAATGAATTGTAAATCAAATGAATAGTTTGCCTTTGAAATTAATGAGCCAGCGATGGAATGCGATTATAAACGACGTTGTTGAATGTTTTGTTTATACGAAACGTTAATTAAGGAGTGGTTTTTCACTCGTCGGGTCTCGAATGAGATGTACAATTTTCACGCCAGCTCAGGTATTACCGCCAATTTTTCCCATCTCGCAAATTTTCTCCGGAGTTTCCCTCCCATTGTTCACCCCCTTCCTCACGTTAAAGGCTGGATCGCGTGATATACGCGAGTTGGTTCGTGTTCCGGAAAGAAAAACAATCGGATATCATCGATTGCCTTTGTTACCTCATGAGGATGGTCGCAATTGGCGAATTTTCCAAATTTATGCAACCAGCGGATAAAAGGCAACAAGGATTGAATTTTAACGAACGTGTAACAGGTCAAGCATTAACAAATTATTATATAGTACAGTCTGCTCGACTCGACTCGCTGTATGCATCTTGCTACTTTGCCTCGTCTTATAGTTGTCGTCGTTTACTTGACGATGCTGGCGGAGCATGGCTGGTGAATTTTTTATCGCATTTGCCGAATATAAATATTAAATTCGTAATGTAACAGAATACCTGTCAAATGGGGTGGAAAAACTGTGATATTCATGGGAATATCTTTTCGGAGAAATGTTTCAAAAATGACATGTTTCGCTTTGAAATTGTACTGCAGGAAAATTATTCGAAATCGTGAAAAAGAGCTCGTATTTTAATTTAGATGGCAATTGGAAGGAAGTGCCAATCGCGAGAAAGTCATAAATTGAATTGATTCTAGAAGGGAAGGGAACTAGTGTCGTGGCATTCTTGTTTGATAATTCTTCTGTGCTCTAAAAATAGAATATCGATTTATTTATGACGAGTTTTCTCAAATTTAGACATTAAATTTCTGCATGAATGATTTCAGAGGCTAGAAAAGTGAACTGAAGATTTCATCTGATGTTGGATTTCTTGCAAATTCAAAGCAAACTTTGTAAATTTTAAAAACATCACAAAAAAAAATCGACAAAAAAACAATATTTACAAAAAAGACACCTAATTTTTTTAAACATCAACCATAACAATAAATTTTCAAATTGACAAAATCAGAACGCAAGAACCATTTCAGCGAATTTCAAATAAAACCATAACCAATAACAAACTATTCATGAAATTTTCCTTTTTAGTTTCAGAACTTTTAATAGTTTTATTTTTTGTGCTTCTGTTTCTAGTTTAAAACTTTTTTTTTCAAAATTTTTCAACCTCGTCCGGATAATGAAATCCAAAAAAAGTCACAAATCAAAGACGACCCGCAAAACAATTTATAAGAGAAAGGGAGAAGGAATAAACGTATTAAAATAAAAATATTTTTAATTTTTCTTTTTTGTTGAGGTTATTGGTTAATTGGCATAAAAAAAATGCAAATTCATAAACTGTGTGAACAAAGCTAGAAGAAAAATTTTGAAAGAAACAGGGGTGTGAAAACGATAATGAAACTAAAACAAAAAAAGAAAAAAAAACGATATTTTTGGTCGAAAAACAAAAACGATATTTTGAAGAAAAGAAAAACGAAAACGTTTGAAATATACCTAGTGTTTTTCTCTTATTTATTTATTAATTACAAAAACACGAAAAGAAAACGAAAAACGAAAAAAAAGGTATTTTTGGTCAAAAAACGAAAACGATATTTTGAAAAAAACGAAGACGTTTAAAATATTGTTTTTTCTTCTCATTTATTTGTCTATTACGAAAACACGAAACGAAAACAAAAAACGATATTTTTGGTCGGAAAATGAAAACGATATTTTGAAAAAAACAAAAACGTTTGAAATATCGTTTTTCTCATTTATTTGTCAATTTTATTCAAAGGTAATAATTTTTTTTTAATTTTACCGGAGGAACTGCTTGTGACTGTAACGTAGAGAGACTGTTTAGCACAGTCAAATGTATACAAAATAATTATCGTTAAAAATTGAAATCAAAAGAACTTTTGCAAGATACTAGAGGTTCAAACAAAACTCAGAACTTTTGCAGGATAACAGGAAATTCAACCTAAAAGAAGACTTTTGTAAGATAGCAGAAACTTCAGCCTAAAATCAGGATTTTTGCTGGATAACAGGAGGTTCAATCAAAAAGCAGGATTTTTGCAGGATGACAGAAGATTCAATCAAAAATCAGTGTTTTGGCAGGATAACAGGAAATTCAACCTAAAAGAAGATTTTTGTAGGATAGCAGAAGCTTCAGCCTAGAATCAGGGTATTTGCTGGATAACAGGAGGTTCAATCAAAAAGCAGGATTTTTGCAGGATGGCAGGAGATTCAGTCAAAAAATCAGGGTTTTTGCAGGATAACAGTAGGTTTAATCAAAAAGCAGAACTTTCGCAGGATTACAGGAGCTTGAACCCAAGTGCAGATTTTCTTACAGGTTGATTCAACCTAAAAGCAGACTTCTGCAGGATAACGGGAAGTTCAATCAAAAAGCAGGGCTTATGCAGGATAATGGGAGCTTCAATCTAAAAGCAGGGCATCTGCAGTATAATGGGAGTGTCAACCTAAAAGCAGGACATCTGCAGGATAGCAGGAGGTCCAACAAGTAGCAGGATGAGTAGAAGTGTTGGATAGATGCCAGCCCAGCAAAATTTGGGGCTCATCATATCGCATCAGTAGTCCCGTTTTGAAGAATGGTCAGTGGATCTGTACTGTATGTAATGCAACCACGCGCAAGGTGACCTGTTTTGTTCTGTTCACTATTCGGTCGTGTGTATGATTTCTTGGCAATACGAGTATTTCACCTTCGAGACCTAAGGCAATAGTGTAGCCGATCTATTATCAGAGTCGATCACATTATCGTGGAACAAATTTCCGCCAGAAATTCGATACACTCTCAAAGCACGAGAAAAATTTTGAAATTTGCTTCTTCCCTTTGCGGAACAGCTTAGTGTTTCGAAACGTTCGCGAGGTCTTTAGGTACACATGCTGAGAGAATAGATTCGGTAAAGTGTGTAATTGTTTACAGAGGTTGGTTTATTTTTATAATGTAGAGCTGACGAACCGGGCCACGCGTGATTAGATGCAGCATACGCGCGGTGGTCGGTCTTGTTCGAACACGACGCATTATCGTGGACTGCGTTGTGAGGATGTGGTGCATCAGAGTGGCTTGATAATTTGTCGTGCCTCGGGTTCATTTTGCGAGTCAGATTTGATAAAAAAAATTAATTTCAATTTTCAGTCGAGAATTTTGAATGAGCAGCTTCACATGTGCATTCTTGGAAGCCCGAGTGATCAAAGTCTCTCGTATCTTAATCTAGCGCACTCTAGAATGTCTATTTGATGCCCAGCCTGTGATATACTATTCGGAGCTAGCTAAAAATTGATAATGATAAGTCGAACAAACACGAGAAATGCATTTGTGGTTGATATGCTCGCGTTAGCAGTGGCAATGACGTACAATCGTATTTGTCTAAGTGAATAATAGAGGTGCTTGATTATTAACAGGCGTAGTAGTGGTTTGCTACACAAATCGAGGCATCGGCAGGCACTGTTACGCGTTTACGTCGTCGTAAGGTTTTCTGTAATACGAGCTAGACTCACGCTTACGTGTAATGGACTGCTCGACGTGTTGCTGGTATCTCGAACACTGCCCGAATAGAATACTTTCAGCATCGTGTCGGTGTTTCATGTACACATACCGTAAGTAATTCCGTACACATGAAAATGAATACAGAAGTTTAGTTTGTTGTCGACGATCGCAGCGCTGCGGCTCGGCGTGGCGCATGCGCTTTGAGCTTATTTTGACAACGTAGTGAGGTACCAAGAGGGGTTACAGCCAAGTGTATGGTGAAGATGTCCCTCGTATAATGTTCACTCTTCAGTCTACACCAATCCTCTCTGTGTGATGCGCTGTGTACTAAAGGCAAACAAGTAATTGAAATATGAAAATTTTCGAGTTATTAGGACGGTATAAGTACGCGAATGAGTACGGTAGCAATAGCAACGTTGAACGTACGTATTCGCGCAGTGCTTACCAGATGTTCGCATTGAGCGTCCATCCCTACAGAGAGAAAGTTTACCTCTATTGCACAGCGTTCATTATCATTTAAATTAGTTTACTAAATTTACCATTAAACGAGTGGAAATGGGAAAAAAGCTAACGAAGGAGATACGATTAGACGAGTTTTTTGTGTAATTGGTTGGTTGATTTTTTTCTTTTTTCTGTTTCAGATATTCACTCGTGGTGGGAAGTACCATGTATTGCCCATTTTTGTTCTCTGTTTAGGGCTTCTTTCAATTTGATCGATTTCGATATCGAAGTAAGTAATATAATTGGCAGAAATAAAAATTTTTTACAACATGGTAGCAGAGCTGTGGTTAGAATTTTTTGTAACATGGTAGCAGAGCTGTGCTTTGAATTTCAAAATTAAAATGAAACGAAACTGTTATCACAAGTGAAGAAGTTTGTAGGGATGTTCTCATAGGATGATAGGAAGCACTTGGGGTAAGGAGGACTGGGGGGCTCAGACCCTCCTCAAGAATTTGTACAGAAAAGTTGGCGGCGCTTAGTCCCCCTCGAAAAATTAAAACAATAAAATATAAAATAGTCTCATTTCAGAGAAATTTTTGCCCTCACTTCGCTTGGGCACAATATATACCTATATACTTTTTTATTGGACAAAATAATATTTTTTTTTCAATGTAACATGAATTTTTTTTTCTTTTTAAAGACCCCCCCGGAATGACTGTCTGGCTACGCCACTGTTGTTCATTCTTTCATTAGTTCATCAGTTCTATTGAGCCCCCTCTCGAGATGTTTCTTGGAAACATCACTTTGAAGTAGGATTATGAGGCTCCCAGGTAGGGTGGATTTAAATCCCTAATTAGAGCCAAAATTAAGTTCACTTTGTACCACACTTGAAAGTCAATATTAAAAGGAAAAACTGCTAAGGTTAAAAATCTGTGTGCGATTGAAAGACAGGAAATGCTACGTGACTAGGTACGTTTAATCGAGAATCACCACGATAAACTGTTGAATTGAAAAAGTAACAATTGTACGTACAAATGAAGTAGGAAAAAGGGAAATGAAGACAATTTCAGACATAGCAAATTGTACATTGCACTGCGTATATTGCAATGATTGCAAAATTGAAAGAATTTGAAAAATTGCGACATCGTTGGTTGGATTTTTTTTTATTCCCGGTTAGGCAAAAAGTTCCTGGTTAGCGCGTTGACATTTAAATAATCGGTTGTACTTCTCAGTAAAATTTGTGACCAGTGATCGGATGAATTTTTATTTTTTGATTAATCGACTCGATTTCCCATTAAATTAAAAAATCGATTTTTGAATCATAATTTTACAGCAGAATTGATTATCGATCGATTTTGTCGAGTAGAGAAATAAATTTTTCATAGAACCGACTGAATGGTCGATTTTTGCCGAAATCGAAAATTTTTCAATTTTTTAGGTTGATTTTTAAAAAATCAAAATTTTGATATTTATGATTATGTCTTATTCGACAAATCGGTTATTTTTGTAAAATTGGAAAAGTCATTCGTGAAATGGAAATTTGAAATAAAATCAGTATTTTGTAAAATTGAAAAATCGATTTTTTTGTAAAATTGAGAAATCTATTTTGTAAAATCAAAAGTTGGAAAAATATTTCGTAAAATTTTTTGGTCATTTTTGTTTGTTGAAAAATCTATTAGTTTTGTAAAACTGAGAAATTGATCCTTTTTTGATCTTTTTTTTTTTTTTTTTTT
>FIZV01047432.1:0-13560 GCA_900050545.1 Trionymus perrisii | reverse complement strand
ACTAAAACGAAAACGTTTGGGTTGGAAAAACGAAAACGTAAACGAAAACGAAAACGATTGTTGGAAAAACGAAAACGAAAACGAAAATGAAAACAATATTCAATCGTTTTCACACCCCTGATTGTTACTCAAAATTGCCAACTTCTGTCAACTTTTGCCAACTCCAAAACGCCAGGGAGGTCGTACCCCCTGAGCACCCTAGTTGCTTCGCCCCTGGAAAAAAATTATGAAAACAGATTTTGCATTAGGCTCTTGATTTTTACCAAGATGTAATACAGTACCTACGTGCGTGTATTTTTAGAGCCTAATCATACGTCATATTTTAGAAGTTATCAAAAGGGTGAGAAGTGTTGACGTGCTTCTTTACAGTTTACAAAACACCATCGATGTAACTCTGGCAGACCGAACCCGGCACGATTGCTGGGAAATTTCTAATAAAGAAGCTCGACGCTGTTTGGTGATATAAAGTTTTTATTAATTGGCCTCGACAATAGCACGGCACGAAAACCACAGAAAACCATCTTGACTCAAGTATATCGTTTTGCTCCTCCTGTTTTTTTTTTTTTTTTCCAAAACAGAGACGACCGTATAAAAGTCGTCGACTTTGGTAAATTTAATTTAAACCCGTTCCCCCAACGGATTCAAGAACTTTGATCCCGACGAATTGAACTAATGGTTTATATTCTCATGTGGGCAAGTTCGTCCGCAAAGTTTGTTATACGCGTTTATCATTCGAAAAGATATAGGTACATTTTTATAGTAATATGTACGTATAAGTATAGGATAGGTATCGAGGAGAGAATATTTTACCGCGTAGGTACCAGAAATTCGTATCCGCTCGTATCCTTCACCAAGGTCCCCTCTTTTTTTTACCTTTTCTTCAATCGCCGATATAGGTTTTATTAATGTTTCGACCGAGCGTGAAAATATTAAAATTAAATGAAATTTGTATCGCGTGCTATGGAAAGGTAATACTAATGCGACTTTCCCTTATGATCTCCAAATCTCGTTAAATTCTCTTATGTGCATATAATTAGCCACCTTCGTGGGGTGCCGAGTTAATGATATCGCGTAATTATTTCAAACACAGCGTGTATACGTACGTGTAATTCGGAAGCAAATCTCGTAAACCCTCGTACAAATCAGGAAAATATCCAGTAGGTGTGCTACAACTCAGATGATTATTTTAATGCTACATTTTAGTTAAAATAGCAATTGTTCAAAGGAAACGATGCTACGCAGTATAAAAAATCGTTCCAAAACTTTTTCTCAGTCAAATTCTTTCTTCAATTTTTTTCAATTTTATCCAAAAAATTATTCAATTTTCAACCCAAAAATTGCACAATTTATTAAGCAAAAAAAAATCCGAATATGAGTAAAAAATTTACTCAATTTGAAATCATAAAACTCGAATTTCAGTACGAAAAATCAATCGAAAAACGTCGTAAACTTATGAAATTTTTCAATTTTTTTGCCAATTTAGAATTAACAGCAGCCATATGAGAGAGAATTTTCATCTAATTTTTGAAGAAACATGAAAGTCAAAAATTAAAAAAAAATAATAATAATGTTCCACAAATATTTGACACAGTTTTATAAAGTATCTGAAAGTGATTCAAATTTTAAATTATCTAAAAGTCACGTGATTGTTTTTTGTGACTTTTTTTTTGTGACGCTCTTTTGTTGCTTGAGATTTTAACATTTTCATGTTTTTGTTCTGACGCACAAAATTTAAAAACGTGACGAAACCTGTAACAAAAATCTGTCACAAAAAACCGTCACGCTGACTTTTAGATATTCTTGTCAGACATTCTGAAACATACGATTTTTTTAAAATTTGAATGAATTTTAGATATTTTATCAATATTTTGTCAGACATTCTGAAATTTATAAATAAAAAATTAAATTACATTAAATGACTTTTAGACATTCTATCTAATATAGGTATTTTGTCAGACATCTTGAAACATGAAATTTTTAAAATTTTGTACTTTCAGAAATTTTTGTCATATACGAGTTACGAGTATTCTGAAAAAAGATTTTGAATGACTTTAGGACATTTTATCAATTTTCAATAATTTTCACGAAAATTTAAAATATGAAATTCACAATAATAAATGCGATAAGAAAGTGTGTAAAGCGAAAGACATGGAAATGCTTCCTTTGGTGCCTGTTTCAAATTTGAAAAGTTGAAAGATGAATTTTGCATGTATTGGAGATAATGTGGATCGTCTACCTGTCACTTGTGAAATTTAATTTTCCTTTTTTTTCAGTTGTGTGCCAGAGCAAAGACATGAGAATGTCAAAAAAAAATTTAGAAGGTTTATTTCAATTTTTTTTCTCACAAATTTTCTTTAGGTAATATTTTAAACAGATTGAAGCTCACTTGTTCAAAATTTTTCTCAAAAGCGATTAAGTAGTTGAAAATAAAATTCATTTCATTAAAATTTTTGTTAAAAACCAATTTTTTAAAATTTTGCTTCGAAAAATTGCGATGTTGGAAGAAATTATTTCAAATTTTTTTAAAAACAAAAATTTATATTTGGAATGAAAAACAATTTCTTAAATTTTATCAGTGGGTGCGAAATTTTTTAAACATTTTTTTTTTCAAAATCTTGTTCAGAAAAAAAAAATTTAAATGTTGTACAAATTGAGTCATCAATGAATAGTGAATTTTTGTTCGAGGCTGTTGATAGCTTCAAAAGTGGTCGTAATCGGCTCTGGAGGTCAACTTTAGCACATGAGCCAATTTTCAGAATTCTATCTTAAAAATTGTTTGTTAAAAATTGATTTACCAATAGGCTATTTTCACCAATTTCAAACAATTCGTCAAAAAAATCAAAATCGTCAGCTTATAATTTGGTTCTGTGGCCTAAATAACATGCTCTCTTTCAGTTTGCAAAATTACAGCTCAATCGGAGTCGACGATTTGCGAAGGTTCGCCCTTGTGAATCAAAATTAGAGTTTCAATTTAAAACCAAAAATTATTAATTGAAATGCGAATAAATAGGTATTGAAATTACATCCATGAAAATATGGTCGAATGCTTCCAATAAAAAATCAGAAGTTTTTGTAGAACTCGCAGAGAACTGTAAAACAACGAATCTGAAACTCGTCTGAATAAGATCTCATATCATTTTCAAAAATTTCCACTCGAATTGCCTTGAAAGAAATGCAAACTTGTTTCGACTTTGATAAAACGTACCAAAAAACCAAAATTGTTTCTCATTTCGAAAATTGTCAAGTTTAAAGTTGTATTTTTTAAAAGACCATGTAGATATGGGATTTGTATCAGCTCTTGATGTTAATTGTTCACTCAAGTATTCAATAGGTAGTAACGATTGTTTTGAAAATATATGCATCATATAACAAGAAGAACGATTGTACAAAACAAGAGTACTAAAAGCAGGACGAAGGAGGAATAAAAATCAACATTTTCCCCTCTTGTCTACCTAATTATCGCTATTCATACTTGAATTTCCTTTGAAACACGTGAAATATAAAAGCACGATGCGGCGGCAGCGTTATTCATAGAAGGGAGTACGTCCGCTGCTCGATGAACACAGTGTAGGTACATCGAGTCAGAAAGGCGGGAAGGAGCAAAACACGCGGGTTATTAAGAATATTGTTTTTCCTGATTACTTTGACGATGACTTGTGCAACCTTCAAACGGTGTATTCGTTGCTTTCACAACCTTAACCCTTATCAATAGTCCTTATCCAATGGCTCAATATCAGACTTCAATTTTTCACACGAATAACCTCACTCGGAACGCCCTTTTCCTTGTCTTCATACCTGTAAGACGTCCGTGTAAATAGGTTCTTTTTTACTCTCCCTTCCGTTCATGCCTTCACCGCAGTAGCCAGTCTTTGCAAAATTATTACTATTCCCCTTTACTGAGCTGGTACGTCGGTAAAACGTTAATCTCACGGTAGAAGTTTGAAGTTTCCATTTCATGCCCAACTCTCCGTAAACAATATAAACCAATTAGTTTAATAGCCGATTTTAAATCGCAACCGCCAACCAGTTAGTAATTAAAACCTTAGTGTAGCCACATTGTACACAACGTACGTACTATACGTACACTTTGGTAAACATTGCATAAAAAGTGTTAATTAATGATTTTTTTTCTTAATAATTTTTTTCTCGTGTTAACTATACTTACAGCTTTAATTGATTTATTTAAATAATAGAATAGAAGGTGGGTATTCGTATCGAGTTTTTATACGGAATTTTTTTCAACAGTCTCTTGGGTTGTTTGTTTAATTATTTCTCATTGATCGAACCAACCACCCTCAGGGTCTCGGCTTAATTAGGTAAATTTTTGCCACGAGGTAGGTTAGGTGAGTATAGCACGTTAAGTTTACATGTATAATTTTTTTTCACTCTGGATTGGAATTGTCAACCGAAGTGAATAACCTGATCTGAGAAAAGAGGATGTGAAATTTCATGTTATGTGAGTTATCAAAATTAGCCATTTGGGAGGGGGCTGCTGGGTAATTTAATAAATCGACCTGTTAAATTTCCGTATAAGTGTTTAATTATAATTCATCGTCCGGAACGAGACATATTAGGAAGAAATTTACTACGCTCTTTCTTTCCCATCACGTCTACTTTGGAATTGGAAATGGCGAGATAAATATTGTCCAGTGTTCATAAAATTTAGGACTATAAACATACTTTTTATACATCCGGTTGTTTTTTTTTTTCTCCAAAAATAGAAGATTTCTTCAAAAAAAAAAGAAGAAAAAAAAGATTTTTACTCAAAAAAATTAGATATCTCACTTTAAAAAATTTTAAGATTTTTTTTTCGATTTTTTCTTCAAAAGCATTGATTAAAGGAATTTTTATTTTTTCTACATTAAAAATTAAAAGATTTTTAGTAAAAAAATTTTTAAAATGGATTTTTTCATAAAATTGAGTCAAAAAATTGAGATTTTTAAATTTTAAAAATTGATTTTTTTTTCCAAAAATAAGAAATTTTTTTCACGGAAAAAAAATCGGAATTATTCATAAAAATTGAATGATTTTAACTCCAATTTTTATTTTTTATAAATCATTACTCCAAAAAACAAATAATTAAAAATTAAAGTTATTGGTTCTAAAATTAAACTATTTTTATTTTATTTTAAAAAATTGAGAGAATTTTTCATATACTTATTTATTATGTACAGGGGACCTTTTGTAATCGCCAGCTTGAAATCGAACGAAACTCGAATATTCGAAAAGAGCATGTCCGAAAATCCCTAGAACTAAACTTTTAGCTGCCCAATTTCATTTCTTGATTTTTGGCGAATTTTTGAAAATTCAAAACTAACTTTTTTTCACCAAGAATGTGAATTTTTTGAAAAGAGTAATTCTTCACCAAAATTATTATCGTTTTTCTCCACCAGGGGTTACCATATACGTAATTTGGGGGAAAAAATGAATGATCTTGATGTAGGCGAAATTCGGATTCGCCAAGTCGATATTAGGCCAGATAAATCATTTCCTTTGTTTTACGGTCAACGAAGAGGCGATTAGAAATTTTTTGAAAATTTGGTACTTTCAAAACTGGACAAAAATCAACTTTTGTAATCGCCGGCTGGAATTTCTTGGAGAAGTAGGTTATTCGGTTGACGTACTCTAGAATAGAGGGTAACGAAATTTTTAGCTGCTCAATTTCATTTTCACCCCTTCTGGAGCGTTTTAAAGTTACTGGAGAAAATCTATATCTCGCTGGAGGCTCCAGACCGGCTGTGAATTGAGAAATTCGGATTCGACCGGGGGGGGGAGGGTCGATATTAGCCAGAAAACCAATTCTCAATAATTTTGGTAAAGAATCACTCTTTTCCGAAAAATTCACATTTTTGGTAGAAAAAAGTCAAGTTTTGAATTTTCTAAAATTCGCCAAAAATCGAAAAATGAAGTTGGGCAGCTGAAATTTTGGTTCTGAAGGTTTTCGGACATGCTCTTTCCGAATATCCAAGTTTCGCTCGATTCCAAAGTCTATCAACCGTGCTAATTTGAAAATATTCGGTCAAGAATTGTAGAAAATGAAAATTTATAATGAAAAAACACAATCTACCTCTCTCGTGAGGTCGGGTGAGGTAAGAGGTCAAAATTTTAAACCGTGAGGATCAACTGAAACTACTGAACAGTTTGAAAATCCCAGCCAAGTAGCGATTAATCATTCTTATCAGATTACCCCTCTGTCCAATTTTTACCTTATTTTTTCAACTATCTCCAAAAAATCAAAAAAATTAACTGAGAAAATATTCTTGAAAATTTTGCCATTCCTAGGAATTCTTATAGATTCTTAAAATTAGGAGATTTGCCACTCTATACCAGGACAGAATCATCAGCTCTGCCATCTGCTAATATTATTTACGGGGCTAACGGTATGCAACTAAAGTAGCACGACGAATTAGCTAATGTCTTCATATGAAACGGCCGACCGCACCCTTCCTCCCCTCTCATAAAACGTTTTATTTCTTCTCGTTCATTATTCTTCAGAGTTTTTTTTTTGTAATGAAATTTCAATACACTCGACTTACCAATTGTAACTGAGTAATGTGCTTTTTCCACCAAATCGAAGTTCTAAGATTAGGGTTAACGCTCAATAATAAATAATAAATATACATAACGATATGCACGAACGAGTTTAAGGCCAAAGTTAACATACTATGACCACCTGTGAATAAATTAATAATATTTTAGTGTTTTAAAAAATTTAAAAATTCCTACTCGAATTAAGTAGGGAGGTTAGGTATACTTTACCTGGCACATATTTAATAGCCACCCAGCCTACAAAAATCATTCCGGAATGATGGAAAACATGCAAAGTTGATATTTGGTTCCATTTTTTCCTCAGTATAAAAAATATCTGAGCCGGATACAAAAATGAATTAGGTGGGTATTTGGAGAAACAAGTTGAACGTAATTTAGATTAAGCTCTACTTAATCCGATGTAGACATAAGAGGAACTCACCGTATCAAACATCTCTAACAACTTGGCTATAAAATACAACTGAACGATGAACGCGTGCTGCAAAAAGAATAGAAAAAAATCCCTTCTTTATTTTCTTACACACGTGCGAAAATAGGATTGTTCGTACGTAAACGGGGACAGGCGACGGTACCTAAGCCTTAATGAATTCGCTAATTTCTCACGAAACATTTTCATACTCACGTATAAGTAAATTTCTGATGTTGATGTATTAACAGGATCACATAACAAATTCGGCTTTGTTTTCACGAAGTACGTTCTGATTATCTGGAAAAGAACGCCTTCATTTTAATTTGATACTTTCGCCTTGCACGCGTGTAAACAGTCTCGTGGAACGATTCGCTCTGAGTATTTCGTAAGGAAATTTTCCATTCAAACAAAATCTTGTTTTTGTACTAGACGTACGTAATGGAAAAGCTTTTCCTAGGTTATTAAATTCTTACTTGGAGATAAGCCAATGTACCTCTATTACGATAAAAGATGATAAAAATATTTGAAGAATGTTATAAACTATCATAATTCCATCGACGTTGAAAGGTTCTCGGTTTTTCATGAATTTTGGGCCAAGCTTTCGAACGATGTATAAATAGAGTAGTATTATGAATAATACTGTCATCGGTGAACTAACAAATAACCAGTCTTTGGTGCGGGGATCTGAAAAAAAAATGGTATTGCAGTAATGTGTTTTTATACCAGTAGATATGTAGTGCTCGTAGATACTTATAAGTACCTAGGTAAGATATACTTATGCCTTAATCGAGTTGTAGATTATCTACTTATGTAATGTTGTTCATTGTCTATAATTGATTTAGGCTTTTAAAAATTTCTAAACTTGATCATTTTTATTTCAGGTGAATACGGATAATTCAAGAATTCGTTTTGTTGAATAACGAATTGAACAGCTACTCATTTATGAATCATCAAAATTGACTCGTGGTAAGTGTACCTCTACCTACCCAGACATTTACTACTAATTTATAAAAATACTGCATAATTTACAAATAATTTTATCGAAATTGGATCCTTCCACTGCGAAAATCTTTTCATAACTGAAAAAAATCAGTAATATGTATGTGTAATAGACCTGATGATGAGCACTTTGTGCTCGAATAAGCTTCGTCTTAATAAAGTTTCTTGAGTAAGAAGCGTTTTCATGATTTATTTATTGATATGTATTTGAAGGAATAATAATAATTGATAATAATGCGCATAAATGGGAGTTCTATCTCGTTGAAATCCAAAGATAGGCAACTTATCCTGCGCAAGTGAAGTTTATGTTGCAGCTTCGTCAAATGACTTGAGTTGAATTCGAAAATAGATCGCTTGAATCAGATGTTGCTGACCTATTGGTTTTTAGATAATAGACCAAAGTTTGAAAATTGTTGGCATTTTTCAAAATTTGAAACTTAGGTAATCCAGTTCCAAAAAATTATTTTTATAAATTGCCCAATCACATTAAAATTGAAAAAAGTGCTTCTAAAAATTATTTCAAGCTATAAATTTTATGAAAATTAAATTTCCACAATGTTGGCGAATTTTTATTTCGAATTCACTCCACGTAAAACCCTACAAATGTAGGGTTGAATTATTTGTAAAAGTTGCTCATTCGAATAAAAATTGAAAAAATTGGATCTAAAAATTATTTCAAATTATAAATTTCATGAAAATCAAATTTCTACCATGTTGGTGAATTTTTATTTCGAATTCACTCAACTTGAAACCCTACAACCGTAGGGTGGAATTTTTGGAAAAAAATTGACCATTTGAATCAAAATTGATAAAATTGATTAAAAAAATTATTTCAAATGATAAATTTCATGAAAATCAAATTTCCACCCTGTTGGTGAATTTTTCCTCAAATTCACTCAACTTGAAACCCTACAACAAACTGTAGAGTGACATTTTTGGAAAACATTGCTCATTCGAATCAAAATTGATAAAATTGATTCAAAAAATTATTTCAAATTATAAATTGTATGAAAATCCAATTTCCACAGTATTGGAGAATTTTTCCTCAAATTCACTCAACTTGAAACCCTACAACTGTAGAGTGACATTTTTGGAAAAAATTGCTCATTCGAATAAAAATTGATAAAATTGGTTCTAAAAATTATTTCAATTTATAAATTTCATGAAAATCAAATTTCCACAAGTTTGGAGAATTTTTAAGAATTCAACCAACTTAAAACCCTACAAATGTAATTGTAGTGTCGCATTTTTGGAAAAAATTGCTCATTTCAATAAAAACTGATAAAATTGGTCCAAAAATTATTTCAAGCTCTATAAAAAACTCATCAAATTTTGAACTTCTGCAAAAACTTAAAAAGTGGTCTAATCTCAAAAATTTAAGAATCGAGTAATTTTTAAAGTTTTTCAAATTTTGAGTTTTTACCAAAATTTTAAAATTTATCCGTTCAATTTTAAAAAGTCATTAAAATGTTATCAAATTTTTTTAAATTTCCAAAATTTCGTATTTTAAATTTTTTTTGCATTGTGCAAACTTTATAGGTTTATCAAATTAACCCTCCCCCTCCCTAAATTAGGATGATTCTTCATAATTTAAAAATTGTAATTTAAAAGTCGAGCTGAGTTTTGAAAGCTGATCTATAACTTCAAAAATTATAGTTATTGAAATTGAAATTTTGATTTTATTTATTAAAAGTTTTAAAAATTGGCCAATTGTGAATTTTTTCTTTTCAAAGATTTACTATTTAACAAAAGTTGACTTATTTAAAAATTTTAGTAGAATTTAGCTGAATTTCAAAAAGTGGCCAATTTTAAACAATTTCATTTAAAAATTACCAAAATTCCAGTTTTTATCAACTTTTTTAATTTTTCCTTTTGATGTTTTATTAAATTTCAAAGATTATTTAAATTTTAAAAAGTTTACCCGACTTCAAAATTTAATTAATATTTAAAAATCATCAAGCTTTGAATTTTCGCCACATTTTAAAGGTATGCTAAATTTTCAAAATTTATTGAAACTTAAAATGACCTGTATTCCAATTTTTATGTATATCCGAATTTTGAATTTTATCCAAATTGTTGAGAGAACAAAATTCTCAAAATTTGCAAATTTGTAAAAAATTGATCAAATTTTGAAAATTTTGAAAATTTTAAATTTTCACCAAATTTTAAATTTTTTAATTTTTACCAAATTAAAATTTTAATTTATTTTTACCAAATTTTTAAAATTTTTAAACTTAAATTTTTACTAAATTATTTGACGAATTATGGTAGAATTGATAACGAAAACTTGAATTTACTGATTTCGAGAGAAGAAAAAGACACTGCACTTCCATGAAATATCAAAGTTTGATTCTCTACAAATTTCACATTTTTGTACGACATCCTACCAATTTCAAATTCTTAAAAAAAAAAAAATACCTAGGAATCGTCGATACCTTGGAATCAATATCTACATAGATGCGAGCAGCACTCTAATTACTTTCACCATCGTCTAATTAATTCATAAATTATTCGTAAATAAGGAAAATACATATTTGTCAACCGTTCACCTTGCTGGTCGTTATCGAACACGGGGGTGGAAAATGGTAAAACTATAATGAAAAAAGTTTCATATTGAAATAAGCTTTGTTATGAAAACTCATCTAGTTGTAACTTTTATTGGAAACTTTTACAGCAATACTCCCAATGATAAAAGCTTTCGAAAAAATCTGCAGGCTTGGATTTGAATTTTTTAATTTTATTGGCTTTGTTTAGCAAATTGTCAGGTGCCTTGTTTATCGCGCAAGATTTATCGCCTTATTCGATAATTAACGCATAAATCGGACCGAAAATTTTTCCTTTCAAACCAAAAAGCCAATGGCTAAAAGTATACGGACGAAATAAGTTCTCGACCTAAATGAGCAAAAGATTCGCTAAATGGAGTACCGAGTATCGGATAACGTGTTGTTTTTAACACGAAAAACTTGGCCCATAAGAAAAACGAAACAATACTTAAGGAAAGTTTGGAAATTTCGACAACTTAAAGATTATGGAAGATTAGGTAAATGAAAAAAGAAAATGAGAAACAACAACACCTCGAAATGAGCCAACTAGCAAAAAAACAAATAAGTAGCTAAGTAATGCAAAATAATTACGAAACTGCACAACTTAACCGTGTAAAGAACTTAAACATCTCATATAAAACTACAGTAGATGTTTGCGAATTTTAAACCGTTTTTATACTTTTTACAAGGAAAAATTTCGGTTCTCTCGCGTTTATGTATTTTTTGGTACTTCTTTTTCAGTGTTCATTTGTTACCTGTGTAATTTATCTAGGTATAATTCAGGTAAGATTTTACTCAACTAAAATTCATTGAAAAAATCCAAAAAATACTAAAAATGTTATTTTTTTTACGGAATAGATTACTGCAAGAAAAATCAACAAAAATTATTTTCAAATTATATATTTTTTTAAAATGAAATTTTACCATTTTTACCAAACGATGCGAATATTTAGTGTCTATTAATTTTAAAAAATCAAGTATTTAGTAGCTACCTACTTGTTAGTTCAAAATTTTGGATAGCACTCAGTTCGATGAGACATATTTAATGCTTTTAAACCGAAAATTCGTCTAAAAATTGATCAAAAATCAAATGAAAAAATAATTTTACCTGTAATCTCCTCGTTGGCATATTTGTAAAATCGCGTTAAAAAATTCATATTAAAACGTCACGTTCACCAGCTTACCCCAACTGCACTCTTGAAAAAAATGATATCGTATCAAGTTAACGAGAAAAATAACATGACACAATTCGTGTCTTGACCGATTAAAAAAGGTTAAACAGTCTACCAGCTGGACCAAAATTCAATCGAATGGAGAATTAACGACCAAATGATAATTGCACTCGGCTACAACACTTCCAACTGACCCATTCAAGCCATATCCGCCTACGAATCGATTAATTCATTCGGTACCTAATCAAGTATTCGCGAAAATCGAAAAATTACATGGTAAAAAAAAAAAAAACACGAGTTAAACTTTCGTTTTCAGTTTATCCGAAGTTTTCACTTCGACTGCACTTTATAGTCATCCATCTAATAGATATTTTTGAGAATTTAACAAGAATTTGAGATATGCTTCTCCCTCCTTCCCTTCTTCTTATTATTAGCAGCTTACCTTTCCAAACGGATGTACGCCTATTCAGGTATACTTGATATACAGCGTCGATTAATTTTCGTCGTTTCATATAATAATTGTTATATTTGGTGTAAAAATTCAATTAATATGTAAATCATTTCTATTATACAGGTTCAGGCCGAGTTAAAAAGGTGTAGGCTAAATCTTGCGACGAAATGTTTATCGTTTTTGGCGATAATCTCAGCAATTAGATTTTGAATCAAGGACTGCGCCACGAATGTTTGCAACAAATGAATGCCACTATTATCTTTCCTAAAACGTTTTATTAATTTAATTACACACGTTTTAAACACGTTTGCTTGCTGATTTTGCAAATTTATCACCGCTAACCGAATTTTAGTATTCAGAGGAGGCTCGTTTGGCCATAAAACGAATCGATCGAGGGACCTATTCGAATCTAATAGCAAATCTAGATTTTTTTTTCTCGTGTCTGGTAAAATTATTTCAATTGTATGCAACGAAAAGGAAAAAATCGTTTTTTTGTTGTAAGACAGAAGTATGAAACTTAGAATTACTAGTGAAAAAATTAATACCTAGACAAGGCACTACATTAACTTACAATTAAATTGCATTTTTTTTTTGAATAATAAGAATTAAAAAGGATATTATTTTCATGAGCAGAGCAAGAATTTTTATGACCTAAAAATTTAGAAATGTGCAAAAATATGCAATATCAATATGGGACTCCTTGGAAAGTTTTTTTTTTTTTAGTAGAGCAGACAGCACGTGGTAACACTAAAATTATTCAAAAATCATTTTATTTTCCGAAGTCAATAAAAATCGTCATTTTTTTAATCGTTCAATTTTTTGAAGCAAAAACGTAATTTTTAGAAAAAAAAAACGTTTTGTGACAAAAAAATTACTTACAAGGGAACCTTTTGTACTTGCCGGCTTGGAATCGAACGAAACTTGGATATTCAGAAAGAACATGTCCGAGAACAAGCCGAAAACCCCTGGAACCAAAATTTTAGCTGCCCAATTTCATCTTAACTTTTTTCCACCAAAAATATGAATTTTTCGAAAAAGAAATTCTTTACCAAAATTATTGAAAATTGGTATGTTGACTAATATCGACCTCCCAAATCCGAATTTCGCAATTTCCAGCCGTTCTGGAGTCTCCGGCGAGATATCGGTTTTCTTTAGTAACGGTTGCCATATATAATTTGGGAGAAAAATTAAATGATGTCGGTGGAGGCAAAATTCGGCTCGGTAATCCGATATTAGGCCATATAAATTTTTTCCTTCGCTTCACAGTCAACGACCCGACGATTATAATTTTTTTTTAAATTTGGTATTTTCAAAACTGGTCAAAAATCAACTTTTGTCCTCGCCGGCTGGAATTTCCTAGAGAAGTGGATTATTCGTTTGAAGTACACCAGAATAGTGGGTAACCAAATTTTTAGCTGCCCAATTTCATTTTCACCC
>FIZV01047415.1:0-11072 GCA_900050545.1 Trionymus perrisii | reverse complement strand
TTTATTTGGACAAAAAATTTTGTTATGTATTGACCAAAAAGAATAATTTTTTTAAACTTTCTAGGAACAAAGTTTCTTTTTTGAATTTTGAATTTTGTTCCATTTATTTTTTGCAGATTTCGTTCAAGATTGAATTTTTTCAAAATATTTGTTCAAAATTTTTTTTTATAAATCTTGTTAAACTGTTTGTGCACTATATTTTTTTTTTAAATACATAAAGTTATCTTTATTGAAATTTTTTCGAATACACTTTTTTTAAAACTTTATTCAGTTAATTTTTGCAGATTTCGTTTAAAATTGTTTTTTTTTTTAAATTATTTGTTCAATTTTTTTAAATTTTATTAAAATTGTTCAAATACAATTTTTTAATTTAAAAAAAAAATATTAATATCTATGCCTCCAAAAATATGTACGTACCTATATAGGTATATATATATATATATGGAAAAAGACTCAAAAAATGTTTATTTGTGCTTATTTTTATTCAATGTTGAATTGAATTTTATAAATTAATGAGTAATAGGTATTCTAAAAAAAAATGACATTAATTGATATCAAATATACCTACATATTTTATTCAGAAAAAACAATATTTTGCTGAAAATCGATTTCATTTTAAATTTTGTTTAACAGCAAAAAAAAAAAAATCGTACCGAATCCAATTTTCAAAAGGGATATTCACCAAGATACTAAAAATTTTCAAAATATTCTGCTACCGCAGTGCTCTCTGTGCCAAGCTGCAAATAATACCTAATTCTTTGTACACTTTTTAAATTAAAAATTCAACTAAAATTTGATTTATTTTCAGGGGCTTCTCCCACAATGCGTGATTACGGTCGAGGTCTTCGAGCAGAGCAATGGGCCAGATACTGCGGTCGTTACATTTGCGCTGACGTGATCGAAAAATACGCTCGTAATCAGCTTCTCTCGAAAACAGCTTCATATGGGAACTGGGGAGGCGAACCAGAGCTCGGTAAGTGGCGAATTATCCAAGCTGTTATCCCAATTTTGCTCAGGTATCGTAGCAAATGTTTCCAGCAATCGCATTAAATCGAATTTGTCTCGTCCAGGTCTAC
This sequence comes from Trionymus perrisii, assembly GCA_900050545.1. NCBI lineage: Eukaryota > Metazoa > Arthropoda > Insecta > Hemiptera > Pseudococcidae > Trionymus > Trionymus perrisii. The sequence goes on along the minus strand of FIZV01047415.1, from coordinate 9,996 downwards.
ACTTAGTGAATGGTAAACTGCAACCGCCAGCTATAGTCTTACAAAACGCCATTAACCAAAGTTACAAAAACAACGGCATCAAGTCCAAGTTGAAAAAAGCATTCCAACGTACAGCTCACCCTTCGAACTGGAGCAGCAACTCGAGGGTGAATTCATTTTCGCTGGTTACGCAACTGACCAGCGCTGCACTCTGCGTCAGTAGTCCCGTACTTCCTAATTCGAGTAAAGTATCTCCGGTTGTAAAATCGTTGATTAGACCGTTCGTCATACCGAGAATCGAAATCACACCGGATTCGGATATCTCGCAGGAGGAAACCTCCTCCATCGATTCCGACTCGAAGGGTTTATCCGATAAACCTAAAACTCGTAGAAAATCGTCGTATTTCATTAAACTACGTAAGAAAAGTTTCATTTGAGGATCCGAGCCAAGAACCAGGAGGTGATCTTACCAAGACGAGAGTCTGTTTTAATTGTGATGCTCACTAATGATATTGAAGGTGCCTTTAAATCGGTATCGAAGGCGTAATAATTTAATTATTCGGTTCGGTACCTGAACCTCGAATCTTTCAAGTGAATTTTTATGTTAAGATAGCGAAGTGCGAAGAGCAGAAAACACATTACCAAAAAAAATATATATATCTATTTTAATTTCTTTCTTATTATTTTAATTACCTACCTATTTTAATTGGGAATTTTTTCATCATATCAAATCCTTACAAAAGGTGAATTTATTTATAATAAGTACCTACCTATTTGTTAATGAATGAAAAAAAAAAGACAACTCCAAGTTGTATTTTAAGGTATTTTTTTTTTTGTATATGGCTTGAAAAATTTATATATTTCTTAATTCCCTAAGTCGTCGTGTTTATTATGTCAATACCTAATGTCAAATTGAAGAAAATTTTATAAATCGTCGATTCGACGTAATTGCTCGCAAATTATAAAGTGAATTTCTCTGAAATTATATTTCAAGGTTTTTACTTGTATACTTTGTTGACGAGGTGTATGTAATAATGTTACTATTATGAATTATTTATTTATTTTTTTAAACATCTTCTATGTTAGAATTGTTTATTTAATTGGCCTTCTCAAAATGGTATTTTCATTTTTAAAACTTTTTAAGCTATTTTGCTATTTACTTTCTAGTCTTTGTATTTTTGTTTTCTTTTTGAAATTTTTCAGCTAGTGGTACGGTTTTCTTTTTTTTTCTCATAATTATGGATTTTCGTTACATTATTTTTTAATTTCATTAATACGTACGAGTAATTAGTTAAAAATTGAAACATATTATTTAATTAAAAATTTTATTCGGGGTTGTGTTTTGTTTTCAAAAAATGACGAAGAATTTAATCGAGATAGGTGTCGTTGGTTTTAGTATAACTGTGCATTTTTGTGGCAGTGGTCGTTGTTGCTGATAGCCTTTTGATTGTATTGTCATTGTCAGTCGATATTGATAAGATTTCGTGATGAATTTTTGAAACTTCACTCGTATTATTCGATATAAAAGATGAATCATCGGTTAGATTTTACTTGCTCGTGATGTTTTGTTAGTTTATTTTCGGTGCGATGTTTTTGGTGACCAAGTGTGCAACGAGTGTTCGTTTACTTTTTCTGATTTTTTTTCTTTTCTGATTTTCTCGAGTTCTCGATTTGGTAACAGTTTGTTTATGTTGTTTTGTCTCGAATCAGCAGGAAAATGTAATTCATTTATTGCCAGAAATTTGGTGAGTGATTTTCAAAATGTTGAAGTACAAGTTAGTGGCGTATTTGATAGGGAAGTTATGGAAGTCCGACTGCCATCCAAAATTTCACAGAAATCAGATTTTTATGAACTGGTTATAAAAAATAAACCTTTAAAAACCTTGTCACAGTGGCGTTCAAAAATTCTGGAAGATTTTAAAAATATTTTCTGCATAGATTCAGACTTTCATGTTCTATGGGTTAAATTTTAATTTTTAAAAAAGTGTCGATTTTTAAAAATTCAATAATTTCTGAAAAATAAAATTTTCAGTTTTGGAGTAAATTACAATTTCTAGAAATTTTTTTTAAAAATGATGATTTTTCAAACTTCTGTAATTGTAGTTGTGTAGGTAATTTTTGTAAAACAAACAATTTTTATGGATTTGAGAATTTTAGAAAATTTCAGCAATTTTGAGAAATTTGATAATTTTTGAAAAATTTTAGTTTTTGAGAAACTGACAATTTTTAAAAATTCAAAAATTGTGGAAAATTTCCAATTTTTAAAAATTTGTCAGTTTTTGAGAAAATGACAATTTTGTCTCATTCGTAGGTTTGGGAATTTTGTGTACTCATAGGTAATGTTTCTATAGTTTGTACAATTTAAGCTGTTTTCTTTTCGCATACTCCGAGTAAAAACCTTATTTCGACCAATCCGATAAAAGATTGATAATATATTATTACTGGAGTGGTCGAAATAAGGTTTTTTTACTCGGAGTATGCGAAAAGAAAACAGCTTTAATGTGATCCCTGAGCATTTTGTAAACAAATGTCAGTTAACCAATTAATAGGAATGCTGGAAACGACTTTTCCAGCATTCCTATTGGCTAATTGGCATTTGTTTACAGCTCAGGGATCAAGTTAAGTTGTACAGACTAAATTAATTAATAATATTTTTCGCAGTAAGCAACTGTAAAATTTTGAGATCTTGCGATATTACTTTTCAAAAAAATAAGTGAATCGTTTAAAAATAAAATTTTAATAATAGATCAATTTTAAAAAAAAATGAGTTTTCAAATTTGAAACTTTTTTTTGTTAAAAAATCCGCTATTCATTTCGAATTGGAATTTAATTCATGTTCAATTTATATTTCTTCACAGTATCATACACGTCGTGTCTGCATTTCAAGCAAGGTAAAGAGAATAGTTCGAATATGTTTATGGCGTGTAACTGTGTAAGTTGTATCTGATCAAATTGATGCATATCTTCGCCTTCTTTAAGCTGGAAATACACACAGGCTGCTAGTACACTTATTACATCTTTCTCCAGAACATCGAGATCACCGCAGTGCATGAAACTCGACATTATTTCGAATATTATCGTCTACGTCGCATAACTCAACGATTTTCTGGTTACATTCGCGATACGTTGATTTGAACATGATATAGAAGAAATTGGTCGCTGAAGCTAAGACCACCTTGTAACAAGTGAAGTGTCTGTTACCTTCTCTCAAACAAATATCGCAGAATTCTCCTGTTTTACGGAATTCGTTCAGTTTTCTCAGTAAACTTGCGTGGATTGTAGCATTTTCTCGACGGAGATTACAACGAGAGGTCCGAAAGGAACATTTGAGTTTGAAAAGAAGGCGTATATTCAAGGCAGGAATCTGAAATACGAGGTAATTAAGCTTCCGAAATACTTTTTACTTATTGCAAGATTCATTTTTTGAAAATTTTCCTTATCAGTGATTAATTTCTTATCATTATGTTTTTATGTTTGAAAATTGGCTGAACGTTTGTTTAGGCTCTTTGGTTCTAAAGTGTTTTGATCAAACGTCATTTTTGATCGAATTTCATATTTTAATATTTCACTCTTTTAAACCTTTTTATATTTAAAACAATGATTTCACTTATTTTTTATAATTTTTAAATCATTTCTGTGGTAAAAATTACCTTATACTAGCCTATATTTGAAAAAAACAACTTTATTCTATTTTGAATTTTCGACGATCTCAAAAATAAACACTACTTCGTTCGTCGTTCTGAATCCGAATCATTAACAAAATAAATAAAGCTTATCGTTCATTCAACCCGTTCAACCCAGAAAAAAAACGATAAAAAAAAGGTGCTTTCGTTTCTTCTCCAAAGCAAGCCATACTTCGACTTGGTAACTTTGAAATAATTTTGCTTGGTTTTTCGTCTTAATAACGGTTTATCCAACCATGTAAATGTAATTTATTTAGATTCATAATGTGATAATCAACGACTCCACATTCCGCAGACTGTTCGAATTGTTTAACGAAACACAAAATGTCACAAGTAACTGAAGCTAACAGTCCCAACCTAATAACAACACTACGTCAATTTAAACCAACGCAGAAGCCGAAAATATCCCATATGCCGATCCGAGATTCATCTTCAGGTTCGTATACCTTCATATTATTAATTCACTCTCGATTGGTCTTTACAAAATACAAAATCGGTTCACTTACAGACGAAGGAACTCCGATAAAGGCGATTTCAAGGAGACCGGTTCCAGTAATGGTAATCTCAGATTCTGATTCTGATCGCGAGTCGGACGGTGTTCAGTGTTTGGATTCAGATTCTGGAGATGACGTAAGTTCTCTCATGTTACGACTTGATTTTCAGCTATGAATTAATTTCTTGAAATGTTCAGGATTGTGTAATCGTGTCTGCTAATTCGAAAATACCGACTATATCGGATTCTGAGCCTGAGTCGAACTCCAATAACGTAACACCAGTTAAGAAAAAACCTGACGTTATACCTGATACTCCTGGCAGTTCGGAGAAAAAACCAGCTGACGATTCGGACGATGATAATTTCAGACCGATGAAGAGGAAACGATCAGTGCTGAATAATAAAAGTAATCTATTGCCTTTAGATTTATTTTCAAAACAAATAACTTAATAATCGGATATTTTTCGGAATAGAAAACAAACGAAGAAAGAAAATCAACTCTATCAATTCGGACTCGGACGATGAGCCTGCTGAAGAGAAAAAATATACAAAAGAATGCGTCTACGATAGGTAACCCTTTTGGTAACTCATCAACGTGGAATAAATTCGAATATGATAATAATATATTCTAATTTACAGCGACGATGAAGAGCCAACTCGTAAAGTGAGCACGAATTTACGAACTAAGGTAGTAGAATTACTAGACCAAGGTACCGAATTAGAGTTGAACGCTATACCGAATATGAATCCTAAAAAAATGAATTTAATCATATCAAATCGTCCATTTACCGATTGGAAAACTGTGGTAAGTTTTTCAAAAGTGAATCGTATCATTTGTGGATTCTCACCGCTTCGTTTGGTTTACTCAGGAGAAAAAATTCAACGAAATAAAAGGACTCACGTGTTCTATGCTTAACGTTGCCTGTGATACTATTGTGGCTCGTGAACAAGTACTCGACTTGATGTCGAAATGTGTAAAATTCGCTTCAAAAATAGAGCATAAAATATCCACCGGTGGAACACTCGTATCCAAACCTCCTGCTTTGCTCAATTCCGCGTAAGTCTTGGAATATTTCATCGCTTTACGTCTAAATACCTTTTTAATGAGTTGGATTTTTTTTAGCATGAAGTTAAATGGTTACCAATTAATTGGGTTGAATTGGCTAGCTTTGATGAGAAGTCGAATGTTGAATTCAATCTTAGCTGATGAGATGGGTTTAGGAAAGACCATCCAAGTTATCGCCTTTTTAGCATATCTTAAAGAAAATGAGCTCGTTTTGTCCGGGTATCCTCATTTGATCGTGGTACCTTCTTCTACGTTAGGTAAATATAATTCTGATTTTATTCATTAACTTGATTTTAAGCGTAGAAATAATTCTGATGGTTTGTACTTGGCAGATAATTGGTATGAAGAATTCAATCGCTGGTGTCCTACGTTCAACGTCACCGTTTACCGTGGCACTCAAATGGAACGAAGAATTTTGAGGCACGAATGGAATAAAGAGGGTTTTGGTGATGCCGATGTTGTTTTGACAACGTAAAAAACCAATTATTTCTCCCCATCGAGTCGTCATTTTCAACATAGTTCATCATAAAATTGTTTTTTCCGCAGGTATTCGTGCGCTTGCAGTTCTCGCGAAGAAAAGAAATTTTTCCGAGAGAAAGAATTCAACTATATTATTTTTGACGAAGCTCACATGCTAAAAAATATGAACACTCAGCGTTACGATACCCTAATCCATTTCAACGTACGTCCCTGCTTACTTTTTCAACGCCCTCGTACGAGTATTAAAAACTAACCACCTTTTACAGGGCAACTTCAAAATCCTCCTAACGGGCACACCTCTACAAAACAACCTTCTAGAACTAATGTCTCTACTCATCTTCCTAATGCCAGATTTATTCAAACCGAAAACCGACCAAATCAAGCTGCTTTTCGCCAAATGCTCCGTAAGTGTTCTCAAACCACCCTTCAATCGTCTTCAACCTTCGACTAATTCGTAATTTTGCAGAAAGTCATCGACGAACATAGCTCAGAGTACGAAAAAGAGAAACTCCAGCAAGCTAAAATGATCATAGAACCTTTTATGCTGAGACGTCTTAAAGAAAACGTTCTCAAAGACTTGCCACCGAAAACCGTATCCGTAGAAAAATGCCCGATGCTGGACGATCAGCGAGAAAAATATCAAGAAATTTTGGACGAGTTTAAAGCATTGTGCGCTAGTGACTTGAATAACGATCACATGATCTTTTTCATGAAGCTGAGAAAAATGGCCAATCATCCTCTCTTGTTGAGATATCATTTTACGGTAATTTTTTTACGAGTTGTATGTTCGAAAGCAATTGCTGCATAAGCTTGTGTCTTGATTTTGTTGCTATCGGTTCATACAGGAGGACATGTTGAACGAAATGGCTCAAAGATTAGCAATCGATAGTCATTATAAAGGCAAAAACGCCGAGTACATTCAAGAAGACTTGTACTTTAAATCTGATTTCGAATTGTATTATATGTGTCAGGACTACACAGTAAGCAAATCGTATTTCTCGCATGAATTTCTCTTCATATTTTTTGAAATTAATTTAAAAACTGTATTTTTTCCCCCGTAGAGTTTACATTCCTTGAACTACACACTGCCAAACGAAGCCTTCTGTAATTCGGGCAAATTTGCGAAATTAACTCCAAAATTGAATTCTTTGAAGGAAGAAGGACATCGTGTTTTAATTTTCAGTCAATTCATTTTAGTTTTAGATATTCTCCAAGAATTCTGCAGAATAAATAAATTCACATACGTTCGATTGGATGGATCCACCCCAACTGCTGATAGGTAATATAAGCTTGGAAATTGATCGACGAGCAGGAGGAATCACTTAACGATACTGACATACGTTTTTTTCACAGACAAGAACTTATAGATTTGTACAATATGGATGAGCAAATTTTTATATTTTTATTATCCACCAAAGCTGGCGGTTTGGGGATTAATTTGACGACCGCGGATACTGTTATCATTCACGACATCGATTTTAATCCATATAATGATAAACAAGCCGAAGATCGGTGTCACCGAGTAGGACAAAAAAAGTGAGCTTCGTTAGGATACTCGTTCATCGAATACACATTCGAAAATTACTAATAATTCTATGTTTATTCTTCAGACCGGTTCAGGTGATTAAGTTGATAAGCGAAGGTACAGTCGAAGAAGGCATGCACACGGCTGCTGTGGGCAAGCTCAATTTGGAAAGAGAAATTACCACTAGTAATGGTTCGTACTTATTTCGATAGCTCAAAATTGTGCATCTATGTTGTACAAAGCTTGCATTTTAGAATTTTCTCAGATTTAGCCCCCCCCCCCCGAGGGATGGTTCATACTAAATGTAATTTCTAAAAGTTACATAATTTCCAAAAAATTTAGGAATTTTTTCTTTCTAAAAAGTTCCTTAAAAATAAAAACATATTTTTTCCCTTGAAAAAACTAATATTCCCCTCCAAAACAATTGAGATTTTATTTTTAGGAAAACTTTCAAACATTTTCATTTTATGATAATTTTCGACTCTTAACTTTTTTCCAAATAATTGAAAGAAAATAGATTTTTTACAAAAAAATCGAATCAAAAACTTGAGGTTTTTGGAGAGAGATATAATTTTTTCCCAAAAAAAGTAAAATTTTTCTTTTTTTCCTTAATGGCGATTTTTTTTTTACTCTAGAAAAAGTTTCTGGAAAAGATATTTTACAAATTTCCCCCCATAAAAATTACTACAAAAAGTTTTTTTTTTTTTTTTTTACTAAAGAATTGAGACATTCTAGCCAGTCTTGCCAATATAGACTCCATGATATAAACGATTTATTGCTTTATTTCAGATGAAGAAACTTCCGATACGAAAACAGTGGTTCAGTTGCTGAAGGAAACACTCGGATTGAACGATAGTATTTGAGCCAAACTCGTTAGTACCTATAACTCCATTTTAAACTATTTCCCCTCAATTTTTTACAGTAATTTTTTTAAAGACCAGTTTTATTTTCGTAATATGTAACCAATTTTGTTTCTTTGTGTTTGTAACTTCATCGTCGTGTTTTTTTTCATACCGTTGTGTTTTTAAGTTTACTCTTTATCAATTTTTCTTTTTTATAGAACTAGTGTTTTTGAATTTATTGAGTACACGTACAGTAGCTGCATTATGACTTCTATTTTTCGGGGTCTATTTTTGTTACGATGTAAATTTTTCTTGCAATTATAATTTCGTTTTTTTTTTTTTTAATCTTAATTTTTCCAATTTGAGGTTTATTCAAATTCGAAACTGAAACTGGTCTTTATTTATGGATTGATAAAGCAGAGATACAAGATGACTTCAAATGGAAGGAAAACTTCATCAAGTAAATTTTTAATTAAACCGAATGTTTTTAGTAATTTTTAATCGATTTTTATTTCGTTAGTTTATCATTTGATATAATTTGGCTGCGATACGAAGAAGGAAAACGTGAAGTTTACTATTGGATCCGAAGAACAGATGTGGAGATTCGAAGTATTTTGTTGGCGATTTGTACGTTAAGTTTCGAATAACTCTTCTAATCGGTGAGTTTTATCGTTGTTATCAGATATTTTACAACTGGTAAGGAATTTTAGGCATTTCAACATCTCATATCATATACAATTGTAATTCGTCTTAGTTCATTTTATCCAACTCTAGTTAAGAAACACTTTCTGGTTCGGTATCGTTGACGGTTTATTTTTCCTTGCATGATTGTAACTTGTAACAAGTTCTATGTACGATGATATTCATAATTGAAACAAGAGGTAGTAACTTATCGACTTGACGGTTCTGTAATGATTTTTTGACAGAAGTGATGTCGAATTTATCACCTCACAGCGATTTAAAGATGTACAGAAGGCGAAGAATTTATTCGTTCTTACTTCCCAGACGAATTTGTAGTTGAAAACTTGATCGATGTTGAGTTGCTCGTATAGTGGTATATCGGACGATTACTAATCATTGGAATTTTTTTGTACGAGTATCTAACTTCATTTGCCAACTTCAACGAATTCTCATCCATGCTTAATCGACATACATCAAGCAGGAATTATTATCGTCCAATCCTAGTCAAAATCCATAAGCAACATCTATGAACTGTACTAAATGAAAAGAAATCCTATACAACAGACATATTCCTTCAATTAAGTTTGGAATAACCGTTGAATTTCTAAAGTGTAAAGTGTTGATGCGTGTGTTCGAAGCATAAGGTATTAGGCATTGTAGATACCCAGAAGACGTGAAGATGTATTCTGTTTCTTCCAAAGTCATGATGATTAAGCTTGAATGCTTGTAGCAAAATGAATTCAGGAGTTGTGGTTCCTCCAAAACTTCAAGCCATCGTCGTTCGTCTCTCAAGCACTTCAAGAGTCATGATCATGAAATGCTAGACTACTAATGACAGTAATGACCAATGCTTGAGAGGATGATGACTTGAATGAAATTGAAATTATTGAACAAATAATTTATGTGATATGGTGATAAAACGATCAAATCATTTTTAATTGAAGTATTAAAATAAAAATGATGATCATCTTATCAAAGTCTAAACTAGCTAAAGATTTACAGATTAGTACAGAAACAAGATTAGTCGTGTATCCATTCACAAAAATGATAATGAATAAAAGATATCATCATTATCATAATTATTATTCACGATTTCATGACGATATTGCCATAAAAATTATCGTCTTTTTAGAAAATTAAAATAGAAAAATAAAACTTTGAAGTTTAAAATTAAATTTTCCCAAATAAAAAAAAAAAAAATCAAAATTTCTCTTATCAAAATGATTTTTATACAACGAACCTAGCGG